>VYZT01049940.1:0-15932 GCA_013400735.1 Pomatostomus ruficeps | reverse complement strand
TATTAAAATAAAATTTAAAATTAAATTTAAAATTAAATTTAAAATTAAATTAAATTATTAAATTAAAATATTAAATTAACATTTAATTTAATTAGAACAATCCACTCACTTCCTGGGTGCCTCCTGATGATCAGCTTCCGGATTTCATCGTAGACCCAGATCAGGATGGCGAAAGGCACAGCCACAAACCAGTACTGGAACCTGGCAGTGGGGACAGAGATTCGCGTTCAGAAACGTCTCAAAACCACTCAGCTGCAGCTCGGGGCTCTCTGTCTGTGCTCGCCAATGTCCCTGAACCAAATCTGCCCCCTTAATCAATCACTCCAATTGCTAAATTGAGGTGATGTGCACCAAAAGCCTCCCAGTCTTTAGTTTCTGGATTAAATAATTCCAGGTCCTGTTCAAAAGGAAGCGTTGCCTGGTGTGATCACAGCGATCAATCACCTGGCTGGGATCTATTGAAAATAAAAGCTAAATGCTGCCTGTTCCCTCCAAAACACTGGAGATGCTGGAAGAAACATTTAAATGTCTGACACGAGAGGGTTTTTGGATCCTTGGTAGGAAATGTAGTGGGATAATGTGGAAATTTTGGTGATAATGTGGAAATTATGGCAGTAATGTGGAAATTATGGCGGTAATGTGGAAATTATGGTGGTAATGTGGAAATTTTGGCAGTAATGTGGAAATTATGGTGGTAATGTGGAAATTTTGGTGCTAATGTGGAAATTTTGGTGCTAATGTGGAAATTATGGCAGTAATGTGGAAATTATGGTGGTAATGTGGAGATTATGGCGATAATGGCCTTTCTGGCCAAGAAATAGTGATGAATACAATGAATATTTTTAAATATTCGTCCTGGATGGTGCTGCAGGGGCTCCCTGCTCCCGTGGTGTGCCCACGAGAGGGGCAGGGGAAGCTCGGCGGCACCAGGACTCACCTGAGCGGGGTGAAGTTCAGGGCTGTAACGTGTCCAAGGCCGTAGGTGAGAATCAAAGCTATTCCTATCTGGGAAAATATCCCCACCCAGATCACTTTGTTCCTGCGGGGAAAAGGGAGAGGGAGAGTTCAGCACCTCTGTGTTCCTGCAGGAACCCTGTGCCATTCCCTGCTCTGCCACAGCTCTGGCCCGTCTTGCCGGTGCTCCTGGCAGCGTTCCCAGCTGCAGGAAACACCCAGCCCCAGTTCCTCAAGGCTGGAGCTGCACTGGGAATGTTCCCCGGGCTGACTCAGGTGTTCAGGCAGGGAGGAAGCACACAAAGGTGTAGGCCCTGTGCAGATAAAGGATGGAAAACAAATCCTTTTCCTATCAGCAACCCCGGCAGCTTTTCTGGTGGCCTCTGTCCCAGCTGATATTCGGAGCTCCCCTGGGGCCTTTCGAGGGTTCGGGGTGGTTTGCAGAGGGCGGCCTCGGGCGGTTTGGCCAGCTGGTATCTCTCTGCTCCGAGCCCCGAGTTATCTCTGAGAACCCCAGCCGTGCTATCGCTTGATAAGGAGTGAAGGAAATAATCTGGAGGAGAAACTCCCCATTTTTTCGATAGCAAACATTTCGATGAATGGAGAGCTGCTTCTGAGCTGCTGCGTTTTCAGCATAACCAGCACAATGTCCCTAAAGCAAATCCCCATCCCGAAACAGAAAAAAGGGGAGGTGTAATAAAATATTTGCCCGAGATCTGCGATTGCTTCAGGCCAGAGTTAATCTCTGTGCAAAGACTGAAAGTGAGAGGGCGAAATCGCTGAGCTCGCCTGAGCGGGCCAGGAGGCTAACCTGAAGTGCAGGTTTAGATTAGATAGGGAAAAAATCCTTCCCTCTGAGGGAAATTCTTCCCAGCTGAGGCCCTGGCACAGGGTGCCCGGAGAAGCTGTGGCTGCCCTGGATCCCTGCAAGTGTCCAAGGCCAGGCTGGAGCAGCACAAACAAACCCTCAGGGGCTGGCGGGCAGAATTTGCCCGATTCTGGCAGGTTTAGCAGCGATTTGCAGCTCCCAGGGGGTTCTGGTGGGTGTTGGCAGGGCACGGAGCAAAGGGGAGCAGGATCTGTGTGGGTTCCTCTTAACGTGTCAGGGGTTTGGGGGAAATCTGGAGGCGTCCAACGCCAGGCTGGAGCACCCTGGGATGGTGTGAGGTGTCCCTGCCATGGCAGGGATGGGATGAGATGATTTTTAAGGTCTCTTCCACCCAAATCGTGCAGGGGCTGTGTGTGCCAAGCTCACCTGAAGAGGCCCTGGCGGAAGATGGAATTTCTCCGAGTTTTCCTGATGATCAGATCGGCCACCTGCTGGATGGTGATGCTGACGAAGAAGGCCGTGTAGCCACTCCACTGCAGGTACGTCCGCTGGTACTTGGTCTGCGGAGCCAAGGAAACACCAACGCCTTCTTAAACCAGACCCTCTCACTGGCAAACCCCGCTGGGAGGTTTTATTTCAGCTCCCAAGGTGTGAATGAGAAGTTTCTCAGATTTCGGTTTGGAACAGAGGGATTTGGGCCGATTTCAGCCCCTGAGTGGCCGTGCCTGAGTCACGAGGCTGCAGCACGAGCCGGGGGTGAGGGGTTTGTATGGATATGGATTTCTCAATTCCTCCTGTGCCGTGTGATCCTGCAGGGAGAGGGAGGGGGAGGCTGCAGAGGACTTGGCAGAGGAGCTGCTCGTTAGCAGGACTGAGAGAGAGGATTGACTGATTCTGAGAGGTTTGAACGCAAAATCTGGACAGAAAGGAGCATCTGCAGAGGCTGCGAGAGTGGATGGTGCAGACTGATTCTGACGGGTTTGAACACAAAGTCCAGAGAGAAAGGAGCATCTCCAGAAGCTGGGAGTGAGAAGGTGGCAAAATGTCCAAGAATGAATGGACACAGCTCAGCAATGTTCCTGGTCAGGGTGTGGGCAATGGTTTTCTTCAGGTTGTCAAAGATCGGGTGGCAAATTGTCCCAGAACGAATGAAAGAACGGGGGCTGAATGGAAGAGCTGTGTGGCAGGGAGCCCTAAACCGGCTCTCCTGGGGGAACACTGGAGGAAACGAATCCTGTTTGCATTTAAACCTCATTTGCATTCCCCATCCTGATGCCTGAGCAGAGTCTGCCTGGAACAGAGGCCAGACAGGATTGAGAGAATAAACTGGGGATTTATTGCAGGGCCTTCAACAGGGACACCTCGGGCACTCAGAGCCTCTCCGGGAGAGGCCACACCCAAGCTGGACCCCGGGGCACCAGTTTGCTCCACTTGGATCAGTTTGGATCCATTCCCAGATCAGGGTTCATTCTCCAGTGACAATTGCAGGGGATGATGGAATTGAGCCCAAGTCTGTCCCCCCTTTTAGAGGCTCCGTTTCCATCTTTGGGGGCCTGGGCCAACGAGGTGTCCTTGAGTGCAGCCTGGAGAGGATTTGTTGTGTCTGAGCAGGATGGGAGAACAGGAGCTAACAGATTATATGAAGTTTTAGAGTTCCACTAAAGCAGGGCAGGGGCTGGGAAATATAAAAGCTGAATCTGAAGGCATCAATCCCTTTGTTTTGGGGGAGAGCAGGGGTTTTTTCAGCAAGGCAGGGAATTCTCAGTGCTTCCTTACCCACTGCTGCCCATAGGAATCCTCGAAGTCGTTGATGGCGTTGCTCTCCCAGTCCACCCTCACCCCCAGCAGCGTGAGGGGCAGGAACCCCTGCTCAGCGTAGACGGTGAAATAGGTGACGAAGGCCCCCACTGACTGCATGATTCCTGCGAAAACAAAAGGGTAGAAATCAGGAAAAACCAAAATTAAGGAGCGCTGGGTGAACAAAACATGCTAGAGGCACTCTGAGAGTTCTTGAGCTCTGAATTTCTTGCCCTCTGTAGATAAAACCTCATTTAACTGCTGAATAACGAGCATGTTTTGCTCGTTATTCAGCAACAGGAGGGAGCTGACAAATTTGCAGAGGAAAACTGAGCTTCAGCTGCCAATTTTTATTTTTTTTTTTTTAATGAATCAGCTGGAGGCTGTCTCGCTTTGCTGCCCCAGGGGGTGTTTGGGGGGCCAACGCACCGATCTGCAGGTAGGAGTAGACGGCCAGCCGGTCGTTCACCAGCCGGTCCTTCCTCTTGTTCCGCGGCCTCCTGTTCATGATGTCGCTCTCGGCTTTCTCGTAGGCCAGGGCCACCGAGGGGATCTGCGGCAGAAAAAAACCATCAGGGACTGGGGGGAATAATTTGCCCAATTCTGGCAGGTTTAGCAGCGATTTGCAGCTCCCAGGGGGTTCTGGTGGGTGTTGGCAGGGACGGAGAAGAGGGGAGGAGGATCTGTTGACGTGTCAGGGGTTTGGGGGAAATCTGGAATTTTCATGGGTCTGGTGATTGATACAAAAGGCTAGAGGAGATTAACCTTAATTTAGCATTATTTTAGCATTATTTTAGCATTAATTTAACCTTAATTTAACCTTAATATTACCTTATTTTAATCTTACTTTGAATTTAACCTGAATTTAACCTGAATTTAACCTGAATTTAACCTGAATTTAACCTTAATATAACCTTATTTTAACCTTAATTTAACCTTATTTCAACCTTATTTCAACCTTATTTCAACCTTATTTCAACCTTATTTCAACCTTATTTCAACCTTAATATAACTTTATTTTAACCTTATTTTAGCATTAATTAAAACGTTAATTAAACGTTAATTTAACTTTAAAGGGTCTTTCAGATCCCTTGGGCTGGAATGTCAGGTGTGACTGCAGAAACCCCTCTGATCTCCTGATTAAAACACTCTGATAACTGCTCACTGCTGATTTTAGCCTGGATCCGATATCTTTGCTTTCTGCTCCCCCTGTGCAGGTTGTTGTTTTCTACCCTTCTCTCAATCCCCTTTTTCCCTGCCTTCCTTTGTAGGGTCAGGCCACAAAATCCCCCGATCTGCCCCTGTCCCTGGCAGGATTTTCCGGCCCCCAGCTCACAATGTCGGTGCCCAGGTCGATGAAGAGGATGGTGATGGTGCCGATGGGCATGGGGATGCTGGCGATGATGTAGATGAGGAAGGGGCAGAGCTCGGCGATGTTCTTGGTCAGGGTGTAGGCGATGGTTTTCTTCAGGTTGTCAAAGATCAGGCGGCCTGGGGGAGAGGAAATTCTTCTGTCAAAGAGTTTTTCAGTGTTTTCCAGGAAAAAAATATTCAAATTTAACTAAATGAAGTGAAAACATTTACTGCTTATTTCTACTTTCCTCGTGTGTTTCCTTGTATATTTTGTAATTAATTTTGATGCATTTTTTTTTGTTTTTTTAAACCACCTTCCCTCAGAGCCCTCTGAAAACTCAAGTGTAATAAAACATCTTGGTCAGTGAGAAAGTTTGAGGGAAAAATCTCAAATCCCATCCCACAAACTGCTGTGGTTGTGATGGAAACCTTTGCAGTGAGAGTGGGATGAGCGTTCCTGTCACAGGTGGAGCATGGTGAAGGTGACGTGTGAGAAAGCAACAGAGGGAAAAGGTGGAGAAAATTATTTTTGTGTCTTTGTGAGGCTTCAAACTTTATCAGAAAGAGTCAGGCAGTGAAGGTGGATCAAACAGAGACAGCGAATCATTGCTGTGAGAGAGAGAGAGGGAGATGATTTCCTCATTCTCTGACTGTCAGGTGTATAAATGGAATTAATTCCCACCTTTCCCAAATAGCAAATCCGGAAAGAGAAGAGCTCAAAAAGTGGGGAGCGGCTTTCTCTTTACCTTCCTCCACTCCTGTGACGATGGAAGCGAAGTTGTCATCCAGCAGGACCATGTCAGCGGCGTTCTTGGCCGCGTCGGAGCCGGCGATGCCCATGGCAATCCCAATATCAGCTTTCTTGAGGGCGGGGGAGTCGTTCACTCCGTCTCCAGTCACGGCCACCACCGCTCCCTGGAACACACAAAACCACTCAGATTTTGGTTTTGGAGGAGAGGGAGAATCCTGCAAGATCAATCTTTGCATTTCTGGCAGAAAATGCTGATGGGAGGTTCTGAATCCTCTTTGTACCCAGACCCAGGCAGGGATCAGGGGATCCAGGCAGGGTTGGGAGAGCAACCTCAGGGTTTCGTGTGGTTCCCTTCAGAGCAGAAAGCTGGAAAATTCAGGGGTTTGATTCACGGCATCCTAAAGGGTTGAATCCCAATTAGATGCACTTCAAATGCAATTAATCTGATATTTTACGAGCTATCAGATTAATTGAGAGGAATAGGAGGAGGATTAAAGGTTTGGGTGTCTGCTCTGTGTTCATGGTCCATCCCTGCATCTGGGGGAGGTTTGATTCACACAAAATGTCCCTTTTTTTTTTTTTTTTTTAATGAAGTGCTACAGAGTCAGCCAGGTTTCATCTGAGCTGTGAATTATGTAACTGCTGAGTTAGAGCCCATCCTCATCCTCATCCTCATCCCAGCAGCTGCTGGCCATCCTCAGCCCATGCTGGAATTTCCCTGGTAATCCAAAAGATGGAAAACTCTGATTATCCAGCTCAGCTCCTCTGTCCTTTTCCTGAACCTTTTCCTGCAGCTCCGGGCTCTGCTGGGGCTGAGGCAGAGGTTGGTGGCTCGGTGCAAGGCAGGGTGTTGGGATTGAGGGAAAAGCTTGGCAAACTGAGGGATAAAATGCTGAATTTCCTGTGCCCGGGGGGATTGAGCACAGTGTCACCGCCTATAAATAAATAAGGGTTTAGAAGCTCTGAGCACTAAACACAGCAGGAGAGTGGCTGGGGGAGGTGTTCCTCTGCATCCCCAAATCTGCCGGGAGTGTGGGAGTCTGAGCAGGGCAGAGCACGTTTCCCCGCCGTGTGCCTCGCACAGACCATTCAAAAAATAACAAACACGTGGAACTGAAAGATTTTATCTTTTTTTTTTTACTCTCTGCAGAGCACTCCAGGCTTAAACCCAACTGATAATGCTGATTGGGAAGCTTAGTGCTGGCACGGCTACAAAAATAAAATCGTATCTTGGGCCACATCTTCTCCTCTGCTAAGCCCAGGCACAGCACCAGTGTGGCTTTAATTCACAAAATCTACTTGGGAGATGTCATTTTTGAGTGGGGAGCCTTTTGATGGCAATTTTCATCTTTTACAGAGCTCTGTAAATGTCATTTTTTTTTCACTTTCAGTGCTGGCTGCGCTCCAGGCTGCTTTACATAATATTGCCCATGGATGGGACAGGCTGCCTTTAAATCCTGCTGCTGATTTACAGCCCTGGGAATAGCAGAGACATCAATCAAACTCTGGAATTTTGTGGGGTTCAGACCCTGGAATTATAAAAGGTTTGGGCTGGAAAAGAGCTGTGAGTTCAGCGCTGCCGCTAAACAATTCCACTCCCAAACATTCCTGTGGGCAGCAGGACGGCCACAAGAGATAAGAGGGGAGCATGTGGCAGCACCGTCGCTTTTATTTTTAAATTTTTAAAATCTAAAGAATTTTTAAAGAATTCCCGAGGGAATTCTGCTTCCTAAACGGGGCACGGGAGGTTTGATGTGATTCTCAGAGTGCCAGGGCCAGGCTGCGGGTTCGGCCTCAGGGAGAGCTCGTTTTGTCACCAGGAGCTGAGTGCGTGGCAGGAATGTGAGCGGCTTGGAGCGAGTCCAGGCGGTGGCAATCTGTTAGATAATGTCCTGGCACGGGGCGAGCAGCGCAAACAGAGCTCGGGGAGCGCTGGGAATTGGCTCCCAGCCCCAGCCCCGGGCTGGTGGCTGCGTGTGACCTGGGCCACCTCGGGCTCACCTGCCTCTGGCAGCCCTCCACGATGATCAGCTTCTGCTGGGGCGACGTGCGGGCGAAGACGATCTCGGAGTGGTGGCACAGGATCTCGTCCAGCTGCTCCGAGCTCATCTCCTTCAGCTCCATCCCGTTCACCACGGCTGCCGTGGCCTCCCTGCAACAGCCACGGGCAAAACGGGGGAATTTTCAAATTAAAAGGGTGAAAAGAGTGTGCTCATGGAGTGCAGCTGGATGGGGGGAACAGCAGGCCGAGCTAATTGCAGAGGTGTTTGTTGTTAATTAGCAGGTGCTGGATGAAAGGCGCTGCAGAAATCCAGAGTGGATCCCAATCCCCTGCACACAGAGGGGACTCATTGAACCTTCAGAAAATGCATTTTAACGAGGCCTCTCGCTGGGAGGGACAGTGGGAGACATCTCTTCTGCAAAGAGCTTTTCTCCTGCCCCTGTGATGTGATTTTTTCCACATTTAAGGCGTGAAGGAGGGATTTGGGCTGAGGGCCCGAACGAGGCCGTGCGATGCCGGATTTTATTCTCTGTGCGTGTGAGGGTTTTGTCACACGGGCAGCGACAGCGCCTTCCACGCGACCTGCACAGGATCATTTGCTCGATTCTCTTCACGGGCAGCCCAGATGAAAACCACGGAGTGGCACATTGAGGTGGAGATGAGTCAAGAGTGGGAATTTAAAAAAAGAAAAGAAGAAAAAAAGCAGAAAGCAGCCGGGATGTGGGATAAAAGCAGCGTGGAGGGAGCAGGGAAATGAATCCCCAGGTGCTCTGCGGGCTCTCACCTCCTGTTCACCTGCTCCACGGGGATGTTGAGGCGCTTGGCGATGTCCTCCACGGTCTCGCTGGTGGCCGAGATGATGCCCACGCTCTTGGCGATGGCCTTGGCCGTGATGGGGTGGTCGCCAGTGACCATAATGACCTGAGCAGGGGACAAACGAGTGACAAACGGGACAGCTGTGGGGATAACGGGGACAAACGAGTGACAAACGGGACAGCCGTGGGGATAACGGGGACAAGCGAGTGACAAATGAAAAACCATGGGGATAACGGGGACAAGCGAGTGACAAATGGAACGGCCATGGGGATAACGGGGACAAGCGAGTGACAAATGGAACAGCCGTGGGGATAACGGGGACAAGCGAGTGACAAATGGAACAGCCGTGGGGATAACGGGGACAAGCGAGTGACAAATGAAAAACCATGGGGATAACGGGGACAAGCGAGTGACAGCTGGAACAGCCGTGGGGATCAGGGGAGTGTCCATCACTGAGGTTTGGGATCAGAGCAGCGCTGGGGAGATTGGGGCAGTGATTTCCCAGCTCTGCCTCAACACCTGGGCTCTGCCTCTCCTTGCTGAGGCTGCTTTCTCAGGGCTCTGAAGGAGGAACCCGTCCCAGGCAGCCAGATTGGAATAATTCAGAATAAAGGAGCCTTTATGTAAGGATCTATATTAGGGATGCGCAGCGGGGAGGGTTTGTTGGAATATTGCATCTTAAAATGGATCCTTGTGACTGAGGTGTCCTGACAGAAAAGGCACAGCCTTGCCTTGCTTTTCTTGAGGAAAAGTTGCCGGATTTGTCTTCAGGCTACGGAAAATTTCATCGGGGTTGGGGCTTGGGATTCATCTCATCAGATCTGTAATTCCAAATAGGATTTTCCTTGATTTATGCAGATTTCACCTCTGCTTAGGGCTGCAAGTTTACCCGTGGGTGCCCAGGGAGTGAAATCAGGGGAATTACTGCTTCAGGTTCAACTTGGATAGTTCGAGATTAAAGATTTCCATGGATAAATGTTCAAAGAACTGTCCTGATACCGTCTTTAGAACTGTTTCTCTCACGTTACTCTGTTTACAAACAAATGATTCCACCTGGTGTGGGTTCTGTATTCTAGAAATGGATCTGATGAGAGAGTACCTGAGCATTTGCAAATTTAGATTTCCTGGTTTTAAATTCTGTGCAGCTCCTATAACCTGATTCCCACTTAAATTAAAATGTTTTTCCTCTGGGAACTTCCTAAGTTGCAATTACAGGATGGCGTTAACTACGGTTGAGATTTTTGGCAGATAATTAATGACGATGTGGCGGAAGATCTTAAATTTTAAATACCTACAATAATTACAAGAAGTGGGACTTTCTGCAGTGGAATTTCTGTGGTTTTGGCTGTGAAATCCCCACCTTGATGCCGGCACTGCGGCACTTGGCGACGGCGTCGGGCACCGTGGAACGGGGAGGGTCAATCATGGACAGGAGCCCAACGAAGCACAGGTTGGACGTGGGGAAGTTCATGGAATCGGTGTCGAACTGGAAGGTCTCTGGGAACTCGTTTTCGGGCAGGTACAAGTGGCAGAAACCTGGAGAGGGGTTTAGGTTGATGTGATGGGCAGGAAAATGTGGGAGAAAGAGGAATGATAGAACTTCACAGTTTGCTCTTGTCCTATTTTTCCAGATATTCCCAGACTGTAAACCCCATCTCAAAGAGTTTACAGCTGGGTTTTACCCCATTTTCGGGCAGGTACAAGTGGCAGAAACCTGGAAAGAGGTTTAAGTTGATGTGATGGGGAGGAAAATGTGGGAGAAAGAGGAGAGCTTGGTGGAACTTCCCAGTTTGCTCTTGTCCCATTTTTCCAGGCGTGCCCAGACTCCAAACCCCATCTCACAGACTTTAAACCCCATCTCACAGAGTTTACAGCTGGGTTTTACCCCGTTTTTAGGCAGGTACAAGTGGCAGANGAACTTCACAGTTTGCTCTTGTCCTATTTTTCCAGATATTCCCAGACTGTAAACCCCATCTCAAAGAGTTTACAGCTGGGTTTTACCCCATTTTCAGGCAGGTGCAAGTGGCAGAAACCTGGAAAGAGGTTTAAGTTCATGTGATGGGCTGGAAAACATGGGAGAAAGAGGAGAGCTTGATGGAACTTCACAGTTTGCTCTTGTCCCATTTTTCCAGGCGTGCCCAGACTCCAAACCCCATCTCACAGACTTTAAACCCCATCTCCCAGAGTTTACAGCTGGGTTTTACCCCGTTTTTAGGCAGGTACAAGTGGCAGCAACCTGGAGAGAGGTTTGAGGTTGATGTGATGGGCAGGAAAACGTGGGAGAAAGAGGAATGATAGAACTTCACAGTTTGCTGTTGTCCCATTTTTCCAGGCGTGCCCAGACTCCAAACCCCATCTCCCAGACCCCACAGCTGGGTTTTACCCCATTTCCAGGCGGCTGCACTCACCCAGCACTCTCTCCCCCATGCCCCCCAGCTCCATGTAGGCCGTCTGGAACGCCTCGGCCTTCTCGCTGTCCAGCGGCTCCTCCTTGCCGTTGATCATGATGGTGCTGCACCTCTCCAGGATCCGCTCCGGGGCGCCTTTCATCACCAGCAGGAAGCGTTTGTCGTGGGGGTCGTCGGTCTCGTGGATGGAGAGCTGTGCCACAAACGGGAGACAGGTTGGGAGAGCTTAAACAGCCCCCGTTTGCTTCTGGTTTCGCATGGGGATACCATAAATCCCATCAAATGGAATGGATTCTATTCATTATAACTTAAATTTTCTGCTGTTGTTGAGTTACCCCATTAAGGCTTCCAGGTTGCCCAGTGATAGAAACCATCTGGCACAATTTCCAAAAGAAAAAAATGGGACACACCTGGAATTTGTTGGTGGAGTTGAAGGGGATTTCAGCCACTTTCCTGTTCTGGGCTCGAATGCTCATCACGTCCCCCAGAATGACCTCGGAGAATTTCAGCAGAGCCGTCTCCGAGGCGTCTCCAACCACCACCCTCTGTGGGCACAGAGGAGGAAAACATTTTATTTGTGCATTTCCATAATTCCGTGGCATTCTGCACAAGGAGTCTACATTGTTATAGTCAAGCTGTCCCGGGAAAATATTAAAATAAAATTCAGGCGTGTCTGGTTTGCCCTTGGAGCTGGAACTGAGCCACAACAAAGAGAGGCAAAGAGCATTCGATGCTGAAAAAGCAGATTTGGGGTCACTCGGCTCGCTGCAGGTGAGCTGAGGCACAAACCTAAATTAATTTGAGGATGGCACTGATGAGCAAACAGCAGATTTGTTCTGGTAGCCCAGTCACTGGAATTTACTACCTGCGAGCAGTCGTGTGGAAAGATGTTAATTAAGGCATGTTTACCTTTGCTATAATGAATTAACAGTGCAGTAATTACCGCTCCTGCTCCCTGTGCTGCCTTTTTCCTGGCAGGCACAGCGGGGTTTGGACAATGCTCTGAGGCACGGGGATTCTTGGAGCTGTGCAGGGAGATGGGATTGTGGATCCCTTCCAGTTCAGGATAATTTGTGTTTCGTGCTCTCGGCCAGGTGGGTTTTTTATCCTCTATTAAATTTTGTGTGAGTGCACAGCAATAAAACCTCTGTCAGCAGAACTTAGAAGGCTGGCACGGCAAAATTCAGATTGTCAAGGCCAAGCAGAGCCAGTTCCTTTTTCAGAGGAAGGGAAATGAGCTGGTGTGGGGTCAGCAATACCTTCATGATGGGGAGGTTCTCCTGTCCTGGCCGGAATTCCGCCCGGTTGCAGAGAGTGACGATTTTTGATAACGCTGTCCAGGAGGGGGAACTTTGGTCGAAGGGCTGGGCTGAGAGAAGCAAAACACACATTGCATGACACAAGTGGCAGCTTAACAATGAAAAATCCAGGATTTACTTATTTGCATTAAAAAATTATTCTTTTGACAGGTTCTTTTATGGGGAAAAAAATTGTGGTGTAAATTTTCCCTCCGTCAGTGCTGGCAAAGGGGTTTGGATGATGTTCCTTTGCTTAATTCCCTTCTAAATGTAGGAAATTATTTTTGCCCTCTTGGCAAAAGGCTCTGGAGTAGAACCTCCTCCGGGTTAACGTCCTGTGAGTAGAATTTAAATATTAATTCTTTTTTTCACCTCTCTGCATGGCTAAGGAGGGGTTTCCATGTGCAGAAGGTCAGACTGAGCCAGCAAAGATATTCCCAGTGAGCATCCCGGGGTTGATCCAAGCATTTACCCCGTCCCACATCCCCGTTATCCATTTACTTGTCTGATCCTCGCTGGTGTCGGCTGAGTAGATCTGGTTGTCAAACCAGAGGTGGGCGACGGTCATCCTGTTCTGGGTGAGGGTCCCCGTCTTGTCGGAGCAGATGATGGAGGTGGAGCCCAGGGTCTCCACGGCCTCCAGGTTCTTCACCAGGCAGTTCTTCTTGGCCATGCGCTTGGCCGTGAGGGACAGGCTCACCTGCCGGGGGAAAAGGTCACCCAGAGCTGTGACAAGGGCACACAGTCCTGACAGGCCTTTTGTCGTTTGTTTAGGGTTTTTTAAAGAGATCTTTTGTGGTCAGTTTAGGGGTTTTTAAAGAGATCTTTTGTAATTTGTTTTAGGGTTTTTTAAGAGCTNTTGGGGTCAGCTTAGGGTTTTTTAACGAGATCTTTTGTGTTTGTTTTAGGGTTTTTTAAGAGATCTTTTGTGGTCAGCTTAGGGTTTTTTAACGAGATCTTTTGTATTTGGTTTAGGGTTTTTTAAAGAGATCTTTTGTGGTCAGTTTAGGGGTTTTTAAAGAGATCTTTTGTATTTGTTTTAGGGTTTTTTTAAGAGATCTTTTCTGGTCGGTTTGTTGGGGTTTTTTTTAAGAGAATATTCTAATGTTTTTGCTTTTTGTTGAGTGAATGGCATTTTTTCCCTTTTTTTAAATGAGAATCTGAGGTTTGGCTGTAATTAGAAGAAGTAGATTTGCTGCTGACAGGAATAAGGGTGTCTGATCTGTCCAGAGGCTGTTTGAGACAAAAGGACCCTCAATGGGTCACCTGCACCCGGGTCACCAACTCCTCGAGCGCTGCAATGATTCCCTTCATGACCTCAGTGGTTGTTTGCTCCTGGGCTGCTCCTCAGCCAAGGATTTTAGTGCTGAATCTGAATTTTAGTGTTTAGTGGTGCTAAGTGGAGTTTCCGTGTGACGTTCAGGGCACAGTGTCCCCGCTCCCGCCTGGGGAAGCGACTCACACCGTTGTACGCACGGCACTCCAGGCACGTGCTTGAATTTAACCCAGGCTGGATTGAAGATGAGTGACTCGGTGACCCCAGAACTCCCAACTGAAGGGTTTGTCCTTGGAATAGGAACCCCCACCCCTCGTCAAACCCTACTCAGACCAGAGCTTCCCAGCACAGACTCACCGTCACGGTGGCCAGCAGCCCCTCGGGCACGTTCGCCACGATGATGCCGATGAGGAAGATGATGGAGTCCAGGATCTTGTAGCGCATGGAGACGGAGATGATGAAGAAGAGGACCCCGATGGAGATGGCCACCCCGGCCACCAGGTAGACGAAGTGCTCAATCTCGATGGCGATGGGCGTCTTCTCGTTGCCCACGCCCGAGGCCAGCGAGGCGATGCGGCCGATGATGGTGCGGTCGCCGGTGTTGATGACGATGCCGGTGGCGGTGCCTGCGGGGACAAAAAGTGTCACCTCCAGGGCACACAGACACTCAGAGGCAGCTGCAGCCTGACATTCCAGCAGGTATTGGTGGAAAATCCTCAGGGAAATTCAAATTCAAATCCATTCTTTGATTGGTGCTGCCATAACCACACCGGGTGTTGGGACAAACGCTAAGTGTGACCACCCCCAAGGTCACACTTTATTTTAATCTGCTCAGGTCAAAATTCTTGTGAGCAATTAAATCTCTCTGGAGTTCCTCGAAGCAGGATTGCTCAATGAGTTAGCAGGATAAGCAGCTCTTGTTCAGGTGCCTTTTTGGGGGCCCTTCTCTCTGTGTGCGCTGATAAATAACAGAAATTAGAAATTTTCAGTTCTCCTGAAGCTGCTGAACAGAGGTCAAAGACAAACCAGCAAATAAAAGGGAGTAAAGGGTGCACACAGGATGGTAAACTGATGCCTTAAGATTCAGCTTTTATATTTTTCAGCTCCTGTACAGCTTTGGTGTAACTCTCACACTCCCCACGGGCTGGGAGCTCCTGTTCTCCCATCCTGCTCAGACACAACAAATCCTCTCCAGGCTGCACTCAAGGACACCTCGTTGGCCCAGGCCCCCAAAGATGGAAACGGAGCCTCTCAAAGGGGGGACAGACTTGGGCTCAATTCCATCATCCCCTGCAATTGTCACTGGAGAATGAACCCTGATCTGGGAATGGATCCAAACTGATCCAAGTGCAGCAAACTCGTGCCCCGGGGTCCAGCTTGGGTGTGGCCTCTCCCGGAGAGGCTCTGCCTGCCCGAGGTGTCCCTATTGAAGGCCCTGCAATAAATCCCCATTTTATTCTCTGAATCTTGTCTGGCCTCTGCTCTAGGGAGCCTCTGCTCAGGCATCAAGATGTGGCTGGAGCCAGTGGAGAAATGGATGAAGGGGGCGCAGTGGGATTTCCGTGCCCAGGGTCAGGATCAGCTCACCCTCCACGCAGGTGGTGGAGTAGAAGGCGATGTTCTTGGTCTCCAGGGGATTCTCGTGGGTGAAGTCGCAGGAGCGGGACTGTGGCTCTGATTCCCCTGTGAGCGAAGAATTGTCCACCTTTCATGAAAGGAGACAGGCCCAGGTTAGAGTCAGCGGCGGCGGCCAGCCCAGGTGAGGTGCCAGCTCATTAATTATTAATTAATCTTCAGCGACATCAAAATCTCCCCGTGCCATTTCTCCGAGCTGCTGCTGTCCCTGTCCCTGCTTCTGTGGGAATTCAGCTCAGCCAGTGCTGTGTGACTGCTGGTGGGATTTTCAGCAGCAGCCTGAGAAAACCCCAAAATTTTGAGGATTCCAGGGGAACTCTCAATCCTGTATTGGTGCATCTGCCCTGCCCTGGAATGGGCAGAACCAGAACCTGGCCTGGCTTTGGATGGTCAGGGAGGGAGGTGTCAGTCCTGGAGGAGCTCAGCAGCACATCAAGGTTTCTGCTCTCTGATTTAATTAATTAGGTCCAATCAAAGCTCTGATAACCCACATTGGCCGTGCAGAAATTCCTTCTGTGTAACAAACCCCTCCCAACCTGTTCTCCCTCTTTCCCTGTGCCCTTCCCGGCCCTGTTCACCTTGCAGCCCTGCGTGAAGATCAGGCGAATGTCAGCGGGGATCCTGTCCCCTCCCTTGATCTCCACGATGTCCCCGACCACCAGCTGGTCTGCTGGCAGCTCCTTCTTCTCGGCGTCCCTGAGCACAAGAGCTTGCTGCAGGACAGAAATGTGACAGAAATCAGCTTTGTGCCACCCTCTGAACTGAGATCTTCCTCTGTATTCTGGGAAAAATCCATCCAGGGTGATGGAGAGG
>VYZT01049939.1:85678-106388 GCA_013400735.1 Pomatostomus ruficeps | reverse complement strand
TTTACCAGCAATTTAGGCATCATTGGGAGCAGTATGTTTATGTGTGGATGGCAGGGTCTGGATTTTTCATTACTAGTTCTGACTGATGGAAAGATAGGTGGATTTTAGGTCAGAATTAAAAATATTAAATGTTACCAGCTGCAGTAATGTGACTTTGCAACAATTGTTGATGGCTGAATATAAAATGAAATAATTATGTGCAAGACTTCTTTAAATGTGTATGCAGAAGTCACACACAGATACGAAAGACATGACTTTAGAATGTGGAAATGAATATATGAATATATGAAGTGAATATATATAAATGTAACATGTATTTTCTTTTATTCCTAAAATCAGAGAGACAGTCAAATAAATATTTATGATTTGTGCAAATATCTTACAGAGTTATTATGCCTATTTCTTTTATTCAAGCTTGTAAAGTGATTTATCCTGATGCCAGTGAAAGACTTGGCAGCACAGGTCTGCCCTCATTATCTGGCAGCACAACAAGCAGTGGCCGCATCACTCTCCTCTGATGAAGATGGGTTCAAATCTCCAAGCTATTTTTCAATTTCTTTGGTTGTTTTTTTGATGGAATGTGAAAGAGAAGTGCAGCAGAAAAAACAGTGCAGCCAACCAGTATCATGCACCTTAATGCAAAATTAATGCTTATTGATTTTTGAGACATAAATCTAGAGGTATACCTTTTGTGCTGGGCATTTTGCCACTGTTTGGCTTTAAGTGAGTAGATAACACTTCGTTTGATTTGACTTAATGTCTAAATAGCCTCTAAATTATATTTATGGTATTTATTTCCTGGTGAACTGATGCCAGTTCTGTCATTAAGGCATATTTCCGCTGACCAGCAGCAAATAGTATAATAGGCATTCTTTCTTTAATAAATATATAAAATAAGGTGTGGCAAACATTAGGGCTTGACTACAATTCCTAATCTCTCCGTTTCAAGCTCTGGAATGTGATGGTCCTGGTTTTAGATAATATAAATACCAAGTAATATGAACAACAAAGTCAGTTTAAAATTCATAAACATGTGTTTGTCTTCTGAAGCTGAGGAAGTGAAGTTCTCCCTCTGACTGACACTTCCTGCTGCTGTAGAGGCAAATCAGAGATGGAGGCTGTTAGAGGATGTAAAATCAGGCACTTTATAGCTGCAACACCTCTACTGCTGTGTGCCTTCACTCAACACCTCTGAAAGTCCTTTTGCTCCTTCTCATGTGAGGGAGGGAACGAGAGGTGCAAGACCCAGAGAGGTACAAGACAATTACAACTTGTCTGGAGGTCTTGGAGAGGTCTCCAAGACCCCAAGGCCAAGTCCCCATGACTATTTATACATGAATAGGTCCAGAGTCAGTGAGATCTCCCCAGAAATCCACAGCACACGCAGGCTGTCTGTCTCTCCAGAGAGCAGCTCCTGTGCTGTGGGCGGGGAAAGTGGATGAGCCCATCCTCTTTCTAGCCAGGAGACCTCCAGATTCCTGATCAACAGAGAAAGGGAGAAGGATGGTTAAGCCATGCCCCTACCTTTGAGAGATGCTTCCATTCCCTTTCTTACACCTGAGACCCTCCCCACCAGCACATGCAGGATCCCTGTGTCAGATCCATCAGTAGTTTTCCCCTGTCACTCTCCTGTCCACACCAACCTCAGCCACATCTCTGTTCTTCTCCCGTCTCTTTCTGGTAACCTGCAGTCCTCATAATACCCAGCTCTTCTTTTCCTGAACCCTTAGCCAATAAAAGTGCACCGGCACCAATTTTATTATTTAAAATGCACTTCAAGTTTTGCATAATTGAAGGCGTCTGGACCCAACAGCATTTATGGCCTTCTCAAACAATACTGGCAGAGGCAGCCTGTGGTTTCCTTTATCTGGTTTTTACCTATCACTTCAGTGTTACCCAAGTGCAATTTAGGTTTGATAACACAGCGTAGCCCTTTGGACTATTCAAATCATATGAAAAACAGCCTTACCGAAACCACCTTAAAAAGTCTTCCTGCACATATTCAATGTGGGCGTTTTGCACAGATGCACCCAGACAGCTTCAGTCTTTTTGGGTGTCACTGTGTTGCTACTGCCCTGAATGTGTAGAGTTAACTGTGCAGCAAAAGAGAAAATTGCAACTGTCTTAGATTTGGGGACCATTATTAAAACTCTAGAGAATGAGAAACATTGACAAATGCTTTGTTTCATTTTTCAACCCAGAAAAAACCCTAATTTAAATGAAAGCATTTTTAGCTTTACTCTACAAGCCATTAATATGCAAGCAAACTTCATGAGAATGAAGGATTTAAAACACTTATAACTGATATTTAAATTGCCTTTTGTCATACACTGATAATATAAATGATGGTGTCCTTTCATACAGAGTCATAGGCAGGATGATTTTGTGCTTGAAAAGAACAAGATGCTTTTACAACCTGTGTCTCATACAGAACCTAAGTCCTGTATTACCTTCTGGAGGATGCTGCAGCTGCTAGCTAGAAGATCAATCACTTGACTTGCATTAGATTTGACAGTTATGAATGCTTTTAGAAGCAGAGTCTTGGTGGGCTTAGATCAGTATCCTTCAAAGTGAAACATCACATATCAATGTAAATTTAGGATAATTGCCTGAGTTGGAATTTACAGGGGACTAAGAGGAAAATGTTTCATATTGGGTAAGTGGATTTATTTGAAAAAGAACAAAGTTAAATATCAAAAAGCAAAAATACAAATATCTGAGTTGTTACTTCTCCTGTAATAAAGCAAAAGGCACCATGGTGAGATCAGACTCAGCAATACAGATTCCTTGCTCTGGAGGGCTGTTTTACTATTAATGTTTGATTGTTTGATTGTTTGTTTGTTTGTTTTCAGGGGGCTCCATTTGTTTTCTTGCTTCTCTGAAATGCAATAAAAGCTTTCTGAAAAACTGACTGATGAACTGATGTAGTAGGCAGATTTCCAAAGCAGAGGCATCTCCCAAAGCCTATTGAAATAAAAAGAAAGGCCCTCAGGTGTTCATTTGGTCCAAGGGAAATACAGATCTGTTCCTCCTTTATTTGGAGACCATCCCCTATAATTCACTGGCTCAGGCTGACCAGTCCTCTATGTGCTCAGTTCAAATGAGCTTAATTCTCTTCCCACATAATCTGAATAGTGGTCTCCCTTCATCCATACAGGGCAGGCCTGTCTCTGCCTCCAGAAAGAGGATAAATCTCCTTTTTGCTGACATCAGTTTATGCTCCAAGAGATGACCAGCCAGGGACCAGAGTAACTGCAACAGACAACTGTCTGACAGATTAGTAACATAACACATATTTTAATCATCAATTATGTACCTGAACATCTGATTTCAGCCCTTTCTTGTGCAAAGCTTCCTTCTGAACTAACTTGCATTGGGCTGATGTCATTGATTGATGCCATCAGCAAATGAGCCAAATGAGCAACAGGCCAGTTGAATTACTCTTTCTGGCATCCAAAGGCATAAACAGGCATAAAACAGGCTGCTGACTGCCCAACACTCTGCATGGCATCATGGTTTCCCAGGTATCTGTCTCTGAGAAGGGCTTCTCAGAAAGCAGGAGCTCAGCTAAGGGGATTAGGTGTGAATGACAATCAGTTTTCTCCCACTTGAGCCCATCGGGAGAAATTGTGGAAGCTGGGCCTTTGCAAATGCTTCGTTTTTCCGTGGTTACTCCCCACACTAAAGTTTATTGATTTTCTGAGATATCTGCTTTACCCCTTAGAAATATTCCATGGCTACCCACACAACAGATTGATTGTGCTTTGAGGCATCCAGTGAGTGTCAGGAAGTTGAGGAAATTTCTATTTCACGTCTATCTGTCTCCTGCAGAAACAAAGGTTTTAGCAGGAAAACCACTCAGCATTTAAGGAATTCATTGAGATTCTCTCCTGTGTGAGCCTGAAGCATTTTTCAGGCTGCAGATATTATACTGGACTAATGTTCATGGCTCTCAGGTTCAGTCCTTGACTCAGCAGAAGCTGGGTGCCTGTGGCCTTTCCCCCGTTTGAACAGCAGAGATGATGTGGGGATATTGGCACAGAACTTCTCTGTCAAAAGATCTAAAGTCAGAAGGATCAGGTGTTATTCACTTCAAAGTAGTGGCTCACGGCACATTGTTATGTCTTTTTGCGGACAAAGTTGAATTTGGGGAGTTAATTTGGGAGGTGGACGTTTATTTCCATAACACCAAGGTAAGAGCTTTGCAGTCCTAGCTCTCTTCCCTTTTCCCTACTCCTACTTTTAGAAGGCTTTGTGTCTTTTAACTAGATGTGGTATTGATCTAGTAAGACACATAATAAAACCCTAACAAAATAATCAAGTGGGGAGAAGAAAAAGGAAAAAAGAAGTGGCCTGAAATTGCTTATAAGTGCTTGTCGTATTTCTAATGCTTTACAGAGATCAGCCTTCAGTAAGCCAAAGGACAATTTTGTCCTTTGTTCTCTTGCAACTTTTTTCAATGTCCAGAAAAGAATGCATGTATTTTACATAAATCAGTTACCTAAATACCATTTTTAGCTAAAGCCAGGCCAAGGTGAGAAGAAGCCAAAGCATTTATGAAAAGCACAGAAGGCAGTTTGCAAACACTTCTGAAAACACAGGAACAAACAGTCAGACACACCGAGGTTCATCTTGCCCAACTTTAGTGTCCACCAAGGGGACACTAAAGCTCCCTCTGTGATAACTGGGAGCAGCCTACAAAGTGTGTACAGAGGAGATCCAGCGTGGTCACTCTCAGCTGACTTTGCCCATGGAAAGACAAAGGCATTTAAGGATACAGCTCACTTAATTTAGAAACTGACAACAGACTGAGATACATTGTGCCCTAGAAATGATTATTTCTCTTTGCTGACCAGAACGGAAACTTGGGGAGCAGTTCAGATAAGGACTAGGTTTAGATTAGATACTGGGAAGAAATTACTCACTTTAAAGAGTGGCGAGGCCCTGACACAGGGCACAGAGAAGCTGAGGCTGCCCCATCCCTGAAAGTGTTCAAGGCCAGGCTGGATGGGGCTCTGAGCATTCCCCACTCCGTCTGCTCCCCATGCTTAGTAAAACAGGGCACATCTCTCATCCTAAACACAGGTGAGTCCTGTAGTCTATAGTCTCTGATTCTCCATCTGGCAACATATTTGTATACACAGATTTTTGGGACATCAGACTTGTTGCACATCTTTGTTCCCAGAAGGGATGGAGCTATCTGTGTAGCCTAGGAGATAGATTATTCTAATCTATAGAGGGAAAGTCTGCAGTTTGTGCTGTCCAAGAGTCTCAGCTATTATTTGCTTAAAAACTCCAAGCCCTCTCCCATTGAGGTCACATAGGATGCCAGCTCTCCACCTCCTGCTCTTCCCCTGCAGAGGTGGGAGGCTTAAATTCAAATCTATATCCATATGAAGTCATGGGAAACTCTGGAGTCCGGTTTTAGATGTTATGAAAGTTCCAGACAGGGTGATCACCTCAGACTAGAAAGTTGCTAATTTTCCTCTGTGCTGACAAATCTCTGGGAGCAATTTCCCTGAAGAAGCAAGGTCAGCTTCCCACTATCAGCAAAGGGGACCTTGACCACTCTTTGCATGAAACAACCACATCACAACCCAGATAGGAAAGATAGTGCATTTTCAGTCAATTCCTTTTCTTCAGGTGGCCCTCTACTTTTTGTGTTGTACACCTTGTACAAACAGGATTAAGTAAAACCCTGTGTCCTAAATAGGGGTGGACTGCAGAGGCATCAAATTTACTGAGAGACAGAACACGGGATCACCAATCGAGGGGGGCTGTGCTGACCTGGGGTGCACTATCATTACGAAAGCATTGTCCTTTCAACAACTGTGCTTTTACCTGTTGCCATCTGACACACATAGCTCAATCATAAATAACTAGCTGATGCACCCATTGAACTGCTATTTTCAGGTCGGAGTTTCTTTCTGTGCTCCCAAGAAAAGCAACATCAGCATCATTTCCCAGATTCATGCAAAAAGTTAATCGGCTGCGTCCTGTAGTTGTTTCCCTGTATCTTTATTTCTCCAGTTCACTAGGTGGACTTCAATTTTAAGTCAGTCCAAATTGCAATAGAAAGCACAGGAGTGACACCACTGAAGCCTGTCACATGGGCCTGGAAACGTATAGTATATTTTTCCCCTTGTGATGGCCTTCATGGATGAGCTGGCAGTGAACTTGTACAATCCTGCACTCTGACTTTTCAGGATTCTTGGACATTGGCATATGCATTCAGTTCAAACTGGCTGGTGGGCTTAAAGCTCAGCTCATCAGTCTTTAGTTGTATAAAACTGCACTTGTTTTCATCATTTTGCAGCAGCTGCTGTCTTGCTTTTTTTGGGACTATGCCAGGCAACTCTAGTTCTTGCTTTCCTTTGTGTTATGTGGCTGAATCAAGGGAATTAGCATAAAAGGTGGCCCTGCTTCAGTATCAGTCACTGAAGGAAAAAGCTTAGTTTCTTCAACAGCCTGTGTTCTCTGCAGTTCTTAGAAGGAACATTTAACAACAGGGTTTGCCAAAGCCTTTCTGGTCTCACTCCACAGTGTAATTTCATACACCATTTGTCTGCAAGGCTAGCTGGAGTGCAAAGTTACTAAAAAGTTCAAGCTAAAGCAGTGGAGAAAGGGAAAGAATGCAGAAAGCAAGGGACTGCCCTTATCCTAACATGTGGAAAAACCTAAAAAAAATTTGGTGAAGTTGGAGTAGAATGAACTGTCCAGAGATGTGATGGAGTCACCATCCCAAGAGGTGTTTAAGGAAAGACTAGACGTGGTACTTACTGCCATGGTCTGGTTGACAAGGTGGTGATCAGCCACAGGTCAAACTGGATGGTGTCAGAGGCCTTTTTCAACCCAAATGATCCTGTGATTCTGTGACTGCTAAATCAAAGCTGGCCCAAATAGTTGGAATTACACCAGGAACCATAATTAGGACTCAGGACCCTGACTGGAATGACATACAAGTGATGTTAGATACATCACTTGGTTAGTACAGAAAGAAAAAATGGTGTTGACTGTGGGCAGAAAGCAGGTGGAAGGGGTACAGTCTCATGGAGACTTAGAAGGAACTATAGAATAGAATTTTCCTTCAACAGGCCCAAGGTGGCACCCTATATTACCTGGGCTGGAGATCGTTTAACAAGGTACCAGAAATGGGTGCTATTTGCTTTACACCAAATAGCACCCATTTCTGGTACCACTGGAAGCCAAGAACTGGTCAAAACTGCATGAGGTAAAGCAGGACAGGACTGAATCCCCCACGGCTTTCATGGAATGATTGAAAAAATATGCTAATCTGGATCCTGAGAATCCAGAGGAGGTTGTACAGTTAGCAGCTATCTTTATGGGGCAGTCGGCCCCAGATATTAGAAGGAAACTCCAGAAAATTGAAGGAGTGGACTCGTTTCTCTTAGGGAAGTTGTTAGATGAAGCTTGGAAAGCATATCACAACAGCGATAGGGAAAAAGAAACGTGACAGGATAGAAGGGAAAACGAGACACGCGAACCTCTACTTGAAACTCTAGAGGGTGCTAAGGGACCGTCCAACGGGGGAGGGGCAAGGGAATCGAGGAACGAGAGGAAGGGAGGCAAGAAGCTCCCACCGCTTCCCCGACAGCGATTAGGGGAAGACCAGAGCACACTTGGTAAGGAAAAGGGGCATTGGAAGCAGAAATGCCCGCAGGCTGGGAAGCTGGACCCTGCCTTACAGGCTGTTACATTAGGAAATGAAGATTGAAGGGAAACGGGGGATTCTACCCCAGCTGAACCCCTGAGGCTGGGGAAAGAAGAACTGGAATTTTTGGTAAGCACAGGGGCAACTTATTCTGTATTGAATACATGTAAAGGAGAGCTTAGTAAGAATGTGGTAAATGTAAATTGGTAAATTGTAAATACTAAAATTGTTAAATATGAATTTGTAAATGTACACAATGTGGTAAATGTAATTGGTGCTACTGGGAAAAGTGAAACTTGGTCTTTTTACAGCTCCTGAAATTTAAATTAGAAAAGAACTGCATGACTCATCAGTTTCTATATATGCCTGAATGTCCAATCCCCTTGTTGGGGAGAGATTTATTGGGAAAATTGGATGCTCAAACAACTTGAGGGGACCTGAGGGTCCTGACGCCGAAGCTGAGAACCTGAAGGAGATCTGTGGGCTATTTCCCCAAACAGCTGGACAACATGAGCAGAGAATGGCCGGGATGCTTGCAAAAAATTGCTGCAACCACTCTACTGATCCAAGAGGCCAGGAAGCCCAGGACTGGACAGCACAACACTGGTTTCGTCCCCTACATGGTGACATCTATATTAGAGGTAAAGGAGGGGCAGTGGCTATCTTCCAGCAGGATGCTTATATACCAAGTTGTGCTCTTGGAACAGGATGAGGTGGAATTAAAGATTAAAGCAGCCACAAATTCAGCCATGTTCCTCAATCCAAAGACAGTGGATGAAGGAGCCCTGATACAGGATTGTTTCCAAACCATGGAACAGGTATATTCCAGCAGAAGTGATTTGTGGGATGAACCAATACAGAATCCTGATTTAGAATTATTTACAGATGGGAGCAGTTTAATGAAAGACAGAAAATGGATGGCAAGGTACCCAGTGGTGACTGCCACTGAGATATTAGAAGCTCAGTCTTTACCAATTAATACATCAGCCCAAAAAGCAGAGATAATAGCACTAAAACAAGCATTCAACTTGGCAGTGGGCAAAAGACTATTTGGACTGATTCTAGATATCTGTTTGGAGTAATTCATGCCCATGGAGCCACACAGAAGGAAAGAGGACTGCTATCAGATCATCTGTTCAACACAAAGAAATTTTACAACTTTTGAAAGAAATTCAAACACAAAGGAGGTGGCAGTGATGCACTGCAAAGCACATCAATCTGGACAAACTAATGTTAAAGTGGGAAACCAACTGGCAGACAAAGCAGCTTGAGGAGTAGCTGAAAAAGGCATCCCAGAGTTAGTGCCACAAAAAAAAAGTTGACGTCTCTGAATTTAAGCCTAATTCTGACAGTGAGGATCAACATTTAGAAAATATATTAAAAGCCACTAAGAACCAAGAGGGATGGTGGGTAACAAACAGCCAACAGGTTATAGTTCCACCTCCTGTAAGCAGGAAAGTAATGGAAGAAGAACAAACAAAACCCACAGGGGAAATGTGTCCATGATATCTAGTCTCCAAAACTCTGTACTTAGTGTGGGAATGACTGAAATAGAAAAATCAATAACAGCGAAATGTCCAATTAGTTTAAAAAACAATCCCATAAACAGGAAAAGGCCACCTCCTGGAACAGTTAAAGACAAGCTTCAGGAGCCTTAAAGGGGAGAATGTTGCCCGATGAAGCATTGGTTGCACCTGGTGGGTTATTACAATGATCATTCTTGAAAAACCACTGGCCTATGGAACTGCACAATGCTTATTCTGTACGAAGAAAAACTAGAGAGCAACCAACCCAGTTGTGCCAACTTTTACTAGTTCATCAGGCAATCAGTTTGACTTTGGGGTCACCAGCCACCAGCGACTACCAAGGAGACCCCCAGGACAGAAAAACACATCTGCAGAGAGGAGGGAAAATATGTCAATGATTTCAGGGAAATGATTATCAAATGTATGTTTATTCCAAGAAAATCAATGAATACGTGTGTAAAATAAAGGCTATAAATAGCAGATTTTCTGTACTCAGCATGTACAGTATTTCAGAGGATATCCCCTCATACATCCAGCCAAATAAAGAATGCCTGCTTCTTAATGCTACCTTGGTGTTAAGAGTTTGTATTTTTTGTAACACTGGAAGTACACTATTGATAGGAATGCCATAGGAATTGAAAAAGAGTAATCAATAATTTTCAGTAAGAATTAATTATGATATCCTTTTGGAGGGGTCACTGTTTCATGTCACACTGCTGCTTTTTCTTTAGGGAATTTTTTGTCACTTTATCTGATATTTCTCCAGTTGGATCCTTCCAGAATTTGAGATTATCATATGACTGAATTTCAGTTAAAATCAAGTGATGATCTATTGAATTATCATACTGATAATAAAAAAGCCATGAAAAACATTGATAATTTGTACTTCTTTTCCACATTGAATCCCACCAGTTTAAAAAGCCATGCATACAAGAAAAGCTATTTTACAATTCTGCTGGGTCTTTTCTTTTAAGATTTCTATAATACACAAAAGAAATTAGGAGAAGGAGCCAAAAATAAAACTGGTCAATTCCCATATAAATACAATGCCTGTAGGTCATGCTTCTTTCTTCCTTTCCTTCTTATTTGTCCATCAGGACTCAGAAACCTTCTTCCAGCAGACTAGGATGGATGGATGGATGGATAGATGGATAGATAAACTACTGCTACGGCATGCTTATACTGCACCACTACTTTTATAATTAGAGAATGGCAAATGGGTTTTAGCCTGCCTTGGGAGAATACATTACCTTCATGAATTCATCGGTTCTGCTCTGCAACGCTAATAATGCACCACCAGGGCTAATGATTCACCAGTTTAATGTGAAAGGGCTGTGATTGCAACAAGGGGCAACAAGTCTCACTAACTGCTATCCTGCCTTTAACAAACACTTATGCCCCAGTCCCAGGTGGTTCCTAAACATAAATAGTTACACATTACTGCAGAGCACTTTTTTCTGTCTCAGCTACTCAAAAGAGAAAGATTAAGAGAACACAATTACATGCCTGTAATAACACTCTGGATAGCCATGAGCACTAACAGAAATTTTAGGCAATTCTACAAGACACAAAATTAATGGGTCGTTGAATGGACCCTGTGAATATAACCAGCTGCAGAACAAATAGTATCCAGGACAGGAGAATCAGCATGTATTCCCTCTGCTGCAAGGGATTTAGGGGGACTTGGCTGGCCATGCAGGAAGTTTGGGAGGGGGATCTGTGAGTGAACAGACTCTCAGCAGCAGGACTGACATAGCAGGACATGACCACGTAAGAGGGATGATGGCAGAGCCTAAAAATGGGAGGCACAAGAGCTGTTGCATATGGGTGTATATATATATATATATATATATATATATATATATATACACACATACATATATGTTGCATATATATATATACACACATATATATGTAACTGCATATATATACACACACACATATATATAATGCTGGATATAGTTATTATATGACAAATCCTTTCACTTCCAAGTCAGTAGATTGGATCCATAGAGGTAGGACAATGTGAGTGCAGGGGCAGAAAAGGTACTGGAGGATGGAGAGGAATCTGAACTCCATTTGAACAGGTCAGTAACATGACCTTCAACCCACTCCCCTCAGGGTAGGGGCGGGGAGAGAAATAATTGGGAATGAACAAACTCAGAGACCCTTTCTGCTCACAGAAGGGAAGGGTCAGGCCTGCAGAGATGTCATGATGCCCTTCACTGAACTAGTTAAACATCTAAAGTAAGAACCTGTAGCCACTGCTCTTCTCCTGATCTGACCGGAAGGCTTTAGAAATCCCTTCAAAAGAGGAAGAGAACCAGGCCAATAGAATAACAAAAAGAGACAGGCAGAAATAATCAGGAATTGCCAGTGACAAATAGGGAAAGAGGGAAAGCAAAAACCTGAAGGGCAGAAAGAGGTAGAGGACGAGGAAGAGATTGGATTCAACACACAGCACAGAAGCTGCTCCTTCTCCTGGCCACTGGACTGGTGAGGATGAACTGAAGGTAGAAAGGACAAGAAGATTCCAAGCAGCTTGAGACCAAGAGGCCACAGAATCACCTTGCGGGGATGCGTGACTCAGACATGATCTGCTTTCTTGTAGGGTGTTTCTTATGGGTAAGTAGTCTTGGACATTCCTCTTTATGGGGTCTCTGCTCGGATATGGAGTTACCTTGGAAAGATGGAGGGCCATGAGAAATAATCATTTCCCTGATATTAGAAAGAACTGGACGTATAAAAGGCACACACAGAGAAGATAATAATTTGCTGCTGTTCCAGGGACAGTAACTCAGATGTCAGGGTACCCAAGGAAAAGGAATGAGAAGGGTAGGAGTGCTGGAGGGACTGAGCAGTTTTCAAGCCAGAGTGGGTATAATAGGAAGCAGGGTATTTAAATGTTCTTAATATTTGAGTGTGGAGAAGGATCTAAATGGCTTGTGGTGGAGAAAGGGAAAGTTGTGTTGAAGATGAAGGTAAGAACAGTACTAAATAGGATTTTAGTGACTACAGGGAGTTAACATATGAAACAATGCAGTTGGTATCAGAGTAACTTCAAATCTACAGCGGAATATATAATGGAAACAATGAAAGATAGATGACAGTAAGTCCTTACGACAGGAGATCCAGACTTGTAATAGTCCAGGTAACAGATATAAAAAAGATGCATATGACACAGATTTAATTCACTCTAGCTGTGTCTTTTCTGGTTTTCTCCTTCCAGTTTCCCCAAGTAAGAGGTGAAGAAGGCTGCCTCAACACTGAACTGTAAGTATTTGTCAATCTTGCTCTTTTTTTGAGAAAGCAATGAACAGCAAAGGCAATACCGGACATGGGCGTTATGACCTAATGGTTGACATTTTCCAGAAAAGCTTATGTAATTGTATTAAAAATTCATGTAAAATCACCGTTACTTTGAATGTGAAGTGTATCAATGGCTAGTTTTATTGATCAACATACTGATCATGTGGTACTGCTTCTGCTGCCTATTTGCATTACTGCAATAGTTAAGAACTTTCTGGTGTAATTTCAGTTGACTGAGATTATGAATTTAGAATCGAGCTTTCCTTGAAAAAACTGTTTAAAATATATGGCTTTGGTGAATATTATTATCAGTGATGTCATTTTTAAGAATAACTGAAATGATATATTGACAAAAAAAAAAAAACAAACGTGAATGCAGATCTCTAAGGTTTACAAATGGAATTGGGCAAGGATAAATATCAGGAAAACAAAAAAGAGATAAAGCCAACAGAAGGGAAATTCACCTAACAGGGATATTGATGAGGTTGGACAATGGTGTCCTCCACAAAGCATGAGTTTCTCATCATTGTGTCATTTGGAATCTGGACAGTAAGTGAAGAGCATGAGGGGAGATGGAGGAGGGTACCACAGGGATCTTCCCATTTATTTGGTATTCTGTGGATAACTATTTCTTGTATCCTCTTCTCTTCAGCTGTTCAGGTACAGAATGGGACCGTTTGTGGTATATCTGGTAAGATAACATGTTTACTCTAAATATTGTATCTCTAGACAATTCCAGTAGCAAAGGCTGGGATTGAATGTGACCTCCTCAAGTGTGGTGCCACCCCCCACTCTTCCTTGGCATGCTCTAATGCTCTACAATAGCAAGGCAACCCCTCAGCTGTCTCATCATCTTTAACAAAAGTTGACTTACCACTCACCTTTATCATTCCACGTATTTAGTCATATGAACCATATTAATAAAGAATTCATGGCACAATAAGCCTTTTAAAAGACTGATTTTTAAAGTAAGTTCTGTCTGATTTCTTAGTCATTCCCACCAGGATGAGATCAAAAAGAGCGGTAATTGCTGAACATCTAGAAGGCTGAATTAATAAGGGTATAGCCAGAAGATTGCAAGATCAAATTTTTCCTCTCTGCCTGTCACTCAAGAGGAGATGTCTGGAATACCTAGTTTTGGTCCCCTAGTACAAAACAGATGTTGACAATCTGAAGTCAGTCCCCTGGAGAGCCAATAAAAAGAACCAGGTTTCTTCAGCCTGGAAGAGGCTAAGGGGGAAACATAATTGCAGTTTTTCACTACCTAAGGAGGATCTTGAGAGAAGATGAAGGCAGAGACTTCTCAGAGATTTTCAGGTGAAGCACCTGAGATGGCTGACCAAGCTGCAGACAGGAAAATTCTGATTAAACAGGAGAAAAAATATTTCCCCTGATGATGGTGCAGCATTTGAACAGGTGTCTGGGAGGGAGGAGGGATCTGCATCCCCTGAAGACTGTCCAAACCCAGCTCGACAAAGCCCCAGGTGACTTTGTTTAGCTTTGAGATTAACCATGCTGTAGGCAGTAAGGGACATTAAGAGGTGTCCTGCAAACAGAATCTTTCTGCCCTCATTCTATGTCCCCTCCCATTCCAGGCTGGTGCTGGTGATCGGGGCGCTCCTGCTGCTGTGTGGCCTGGTCTCTGTCTTTGTGAAGTGCTGCTTCCACTGCCATCAGACAGGGGACGAGTCGGGCCCTCAGCCCTATGAGGTCACTGTCATTGCGTTCGACCATGACAGCACCCTCCAGAGCACCATCACTTGTGAGTTGGTCCTGCCAGATCCTGGGGATTTACATGCCCTGTGAAGTGAGGGGGCTGCACTGTAAAGCTCAGCTGGTGACACCCCAAGGCTGACAGTTCATGGCAGGATGGACGGAAAGCAACCTCTGTACATGCTACAAATTAAGGTGTTCAGCTGTGAGACACGTTTGGGTGGAATAAGGGCAGCTAAAGGTTTTGGTGACATTTCAGGAGAGAGTAATTGTGGGATTTCACACAACACTCCTTTTAGGGAAGACAGAAGGAGCAGGAAAAGGAAATCATCCTGGCTGTGGGGAGAGAGAACCCTGTGGAGATCCTCTAATCACATGATACTTTCAGGATGAGGCAAACAGCTTGGGTCTCCTCTCTTCCAGCTCTTCACTCGGTGTTTGGGCCTGCTGCCAGGAGGATATTGGCGGTTGCACACTCCCACAACACTGCCCAGGGAACACCTCCTCTCTCCACATTGGACACCCCTCCAGTGTATGAAGAAGCTCTGCACATGAGCAGGTTCACAGTTGCCAAGGCAGGGCAGAAGGTGCCAGACCTGGATCCGGTGCCAGAGGAAAAACTGCAGGCATCTGCTGAGGGCAAGGATGCCCAGCCAGCCCTCCCAGGACACTGATGTCTGGTTTTACTTGACAGCAAATAATACAGGATAGTTACATGCAGAGACTAATTCAGCTGGGCAGGGTTTTAAGAATTTCAGATTAACTTCTGTAGTCAATTGAGAAAGGGACAGAAAAAGTAACTAAAAGTCCAAATATTTGCAGATTTAACATAGTCTAATGGCTCTTTCTCACACCTCCTTGAGATAATTTGAATTCTCCAAGCCCATTTATTACATACACACAACACTAGTATCACACTTTACACAAATAAGGAGGCAGCAGGATCAAGGTGCTGAGCCGTTTTGTAGGCTAATGATCTGCATGGTGACTGCAGATGCAGGCTCATTCCTCTTGCCTAAGTTTCCTTAGGATGGCAGAGAGGTCTTCAAAACAGAAAAAAATAAAAGACATTAGCAAAGGTTATTATGACCTAATAATAACACCAAACTTGTGGAAAGTGCCAACCATTTGTAATAATTTTTTTAAAATAAAATAAAATAAAAGGAAACAATCTAACAATCTGCATGTTAACAAAAGACAGCATACATACAGACAGTATGTACAGAGTATGCCCTAAATGCCCTGCAGGATACATAGAATGAACACAGTCTAGTTCTGAATAGGATATACAGCAATTCTGAAATGGTAGTCACAAGCTGTCATATTTGAATTAAAAAATATTATATATGTACCAACAGATCAAACAAGGGGAGGAGCAAAAACACTACCTCTGAAATAAAACTCAATCATATTTTCAATGTGTTTATATAGTATCATTTATTAATTCCTAATGTTGCTGTCAAAACCAGATCAGTTGAAATAAGACCATTTAAAACATGCAAGCCATTTCATAGATAGAATAATTTGCGAGTCTCTCCTGATCAATACAAATATGTTGAACCATCCAGAAATATTAATGAAACTGGATGAACATAGGTATGGCCCATCTGTAAAATCTCGGACTAGGCAGTCAGGAGAAGGTGAGTGTTGAACTTCATCAGTGTTGTCTCTACCCCAGATTCAGCACCTGAAAACATTAAAGCAGAAGAACCTTAAATATCACATGATGATTCATTCAGCCACGAATGAACGGTATGTATATGTTCATGTTGATATGAAGGTCACATCTTTTTTAAATGCCTGCATGGGCCTTCCTGCGGAAGTACCCAAATTCCCACTTTACTTAATACGCTGGTCTTCTTTCCTGTGAAATACAGAGAATACAGTTATTTTGTAGATAAGAAGACCAAGGACAATGTTGGGCAAGGCTCAGCAAGGACAAAGTTCCAAACACACTTGGGAACCTAACTGCTGTTGAGATTACAACCACAGAAAATTTTAGAGAAGGTTGATAAAACAGCATCAGGGATAAAATAAAGCTGAATTGAACAACCAAAAGATCTTTGATAATGTCCCAGACCTTGCCCAGTCACAGGAATTTTGTATCTAAAGGAATTTAATGAGGGTCTTGATTTCAAGGTCCCAAACTTCTTCCTCAATTGTCTAGTTATTACCTAACTGTATCATTAGCAAGTGATAAACTGGAATGGGGTAAGTAAAGAAGTGACATAGAACTTTATGTCCCTTCTGCTATACAGCATTCTTCAATCTTAGAATTGTAAAATGGTTCAGGTTGGAGGGGACCTTAAAGATCATCAAGTTCAAACCTTGCTGCCATGGGCAGGGGCAGCTTCCACTAGATCAGATTGCTCAGAGCACCATCCAATCAGGCCTTGAAATAACAATAATTATAACTGTTTGTGGAACACCTGTTAGAGTGACCTATTTTATCAGCTGCTCTCTGAAGTGCTGCTCAGGCCTGACTTCACCAAGCTGCAGAACATTTCCTGGAAGGCTCTTGTTTACTCCACAGTAAAAGCCTGAAGTAAGCAGAGACATTTGAGTCTGCTGAACACTTGTCAAGTACTGTCAAGCCCAGAAACTCCCTGGAAGTCTTCACCGTGCTTTCCAGGGGTACCATCCTGCTCCTCCTGCCTGTGAACCCTGAGCTGTGCCGGCATTTAACACGTGATGGTCACTCTGCTCCACAGGGCAGCAATCCTGCTTAGCAAGCCCAGTAGTCCCATTGCAGGAGCAATCATTAAAGCATCTTTCAATGCCTGAAAGTCTTTCCTGCAGTCAGGCTCAGCTCTCTCTTGGAAACGGGGTCAGGATTGGACAGACAGCATCTTTTCCTTCCTGGCCCAGACTCCTTTGTCCTTGTGAAACAGTCTGTCTCCTAAAGCTCAAGTCCCATTCAAGTTCCGAGATAAAGCCTTTCCACATGGCATTCCCCAAGCAGCCCCAGTGCTGAGCTGCACCAGTTCCACAGCCAATGGACAAACTCTCCCAGCTCATTGTGCCACAGGAGCCCACAGCCACACACTTGGCACTGGGGATTCAGCCTAGGCTGCAGTCAGAGCAGCACCTTTTGAGTGGTTTTCATGCCTTCTCTTCTAATGCTAACATCATTTAGATCTTTAGGCACATGCATACATTCCTTCCTCTAATCAGGATTGTTCCTCAGATCAAAAAAATAAATCAGCATACGGTGGGTGGTCCATTTCATTCCTTCCACAAAACAATATTAATTGCAAAATGGTATTGTAATTTGCAGTCCCATTAACAGGCCACTTTTCATAACCATTATGAAATATTATATATATTTCAATATACCTTGGCCACCAATGATTATGATATTCAACAAGTTGGTTTCGTGTTAGGGGGCCACCCCCCCAAACCCCCAACCTTTTCCAGTTCCTTAGGACACAACCCAAAGGGGAATTCTTTGGGATCCCTTCTCCTGGGCGCTATGAAGATAACCCCACTCCCATATTTACCACCTTAGGAAAAAAACCTTTTACAAGCTTTCTATAACCTCTTACAATCTTTTACAACTTTTTACAACCTTTCCCAAAAACCAAGCCAGTAAACACTTACAAAACCCTCTGAGCCTAACACTGCAAACTTTCTATTAGTTCAACTCATAGGCAGGAAAAATACCTTCAAATATAGTACCTTAGGTAATATTGGATTCTTTTTCTCAGAAAGGGCAGCATGCTTTACTCACCAGACCAGGGAATGGGAATATCTCCCTGAAAATACTTCGGTGTGCACTGGAGTGCTGACAATTCCTCTGGTCTGCTGAGTTGCCACCCCTTTGTCCCATCTGGGGTACCAGAATCTGCCCCAAAAAGCTGGGAAATAAACTCTTTAACCAGTTTGTTAGGGTAGAAAGTCAATGTTACTTTCTTCACTGTTGGAGTACATGGGGATAGGTCCACAAAAGATGTACGCTGGTTATCAAAACCTTTGACTATTTATACATTTGAGCAAACAAAGGAATTAGTGTTCATTGGCTTAGTTACATAGTTACATAGTTCTCTTTGACAGTATTCTGTCTTCTATTGTTATTGATTTATTGCTTCTCATGCTAGTTAGTCCACATTTTTAGTCTTTTTATTATCTTCTTCCCAGACAGAGAGAGACTCAGTAATTGTCTTTGTTAGTTTCTTCTTCATCTCAGGTTTCTGTAAGTGTCTTTGTGGTTTATAAATTCTGCATTCTTTGTGTCCAGGTCTCAACAATAAACTTCTCTCTCAGGTCTAAGCACTGAAACTCTTAATCTGTTTTTCTAACACATGGACATTACCCAGAGCTCACCCATCATCTGTTATCCATTTCATGGATTAAATCTCCTTAAAGCAATTTACCTCCCTACACGGCTGCACAGGCTCCTTTTTAAAGAAATATTAACTTGTTTTGTAACAGTGCCACCCTCAGGTTCCCCTAAAACGCGAAGTACTTGAGAAAAACCGGTTTTCAGAAATGCCCCACTGGCCCCACTGTTGTTGCTCCTTCGTTCTCTCAGGAACAGTGATGCCCCTCCCCAAGAGGCCACTCCCAATCATTGGCTGGAAGACAGAGATCTCAAACTCTGTGTTTCGGCTCTGGGGTTTTGTCTTTTACTGCTGGTTTTGATCACACAGCAAGGTGTGTTCCTTAATCTCCTCATGACATCATTTGTATGCATTTAAGAAACTTGAGCTGAGGCTGGGCCACACAAGAAGTTTGGGAAGAAAGAGCAGCTTTTTTTGTAAAAAACATAAGGAACTGTAGAAAATAGAGCAGTGAGACAGCAGTTCAACACGGGCAATACAGAGTCCTTTCGCAGAGGAAAGGAAAACATTGACACAATTAGACATTGTTTACTGGGAGTGACTAACCCTGTGCCCTCATCCAAGACCAATGTGCCCATACTGGCTCTGAAGGTACTACAGATCCAGTGCCAAGAGAAACTGGTGACCAGTCACGAGGGATATAGAAGAAACACCAGGCAAGGACTGTGCCATGGACGGACAGCAAGCAGACCAGAATCACAAGATCACAAGTGCCTTCGGGTATGCCATCTTTTCTGACAAAAGAGACTTTGATATGCAGAATCCACACTGAAGATTAAAAAAAAAAAAAAAGGTCAGGCACAAATAAAGTGCCCACGGGGAGGTGATAATGAAAGAAATATCCAAGGGAGTCCAGAGCCATAAGTAAGAGGACTGTGTAGTACGGCACAGGCTGCAAACCCTGCCCCCAGATTCTGTGCAAATATTTTTGTCTCCTGCTCCTATGGCTACAGCGTTGGCAACGCTTGGGAAATCCCTTTTAGAATGTACCCACGTGACCTGCAGACACAGGAGTACAGTATGTGCTCAGAGCTGTTCCAACACTCTAGGTTAAGAAAAAATACATTGTTTTGACAGTCTATGAAGGACCACTTTGTGCTGGCAGTCCAGGGTAGGAAAATTAACCAACACCATTTCCAGTTCCTCCCTCTAGCAAATGAGTCCAGAACGCAGAGTTTGTCACATGCCCATGGGCTGACATTTTGACAGCCCTAAGTCAGATGTTTAGGTGTTTGTCACTGCTTCTGCATGTATCATCTTCCTGCCTGTTTTGCCAGTGACGTTATTGTTATTATTGAAGCTGAAGGAGAGAGCTGGGAATTCAGTGCCTGATGAAGAGGAAGTGGGGAAGTGGGAGGAGCGAGTCTTGGGGCTGTACATCCAGGGCTGCACCATCAGGGCAGGGAGAGTTCAGCCACGGGATTTGTTGAGAAGTCACCTAGCAATCTGCTCACAGGGCCATGTCTTTGCATCAGAACAGGAAAAAACCCTGGCACTTCTCTCTGATTTCTCATGAGAAACTCAAACCAGGTGCTATTTTAGCTGCCTTGGGAGTAGTTTCACTGAGGATGAAAATAGCAATTCACAGGACAATAGGAGTTTGAGGTCAGTCTGTTGAAATTACCAGAATGTGCTGGTGGCTTGGTGTCGTGGTTTTGATCTTGGCTAAGTGCCAGGCACTCACGGCAGTCACTCACTCGTTCTCTCTCCTGCCACAGCTGGGCAGATGAGGGAAGGAGAGGGGAAAAATCAAGGGAATTAACTCAGAGGTTTATGAGTTGAGATAAGGAACTGGGAGAAAACGCTCTAAGGACAAACTAGGCTCAGCTTAAAAGTTGCAAAAGTGAAAATTTATTACTACTTGAGTTAGAAGGAGGATATGAGAAATAAACTAAACCTTTAAAAGACACCCTTCTTTCTACTCTCTACCCCTCCCTCCTTCCTACCAACAGTGCAAGGGGGGCAGGGTGTGGGGGTTCAGGTCAGTTCGTTTCCAAGATCTTCTTCCCCTGCTTAGGGAGAGGAGTTTTTTTTCTTCTGCTTTGGCCATGGGGTCCCTCCCACGAAAGACAGTTCTCTTTGAACCTCTGTGGCGTGGTTTTTCTTGTCCACGGAATGCAGTCCTCCAAGGACAAACTGCTCCAGCATGG
>VYZT01049939.1:58901-85603 GCA_013400735.1 Pomatostomus ruficeps | reverse complement strand
GGTGGCTCTGCATCTCTCATGGACTCCATGGACTGCAGGGGGGACACCCTGCTTCACCATGGGCTCACTACGGCTTGCAGAGGAATCTCAGCTTTAGAGCTTGAGGCACCTCCTCTCTCCCCTTCTTCACTGACCTTGGTGCTTTTATGTTGTTTTCCTTCACATGTTCTCACATCCTCTTCTTTCTCTAACTAAAAGCAGTTGCGTGTGTGTGCATTTTGTTTTGATTTTTCCTTAAATATGTCATCACAGAGGCGTAACTAACCTTTCTAATTGGTCCAAACATGGCCAGTGACATGTCTATCATCTTCAGAGCCATCAGAGATTGGCTCTGCTGGAAATAGTGAAGAACTCCAGAAACTTCTCACAGGAGCCATCTTTATGGCCCGTTCCCTTCTACTAAAACCACAACACTTGGGTGAAACAGGCTGGAAAACTTCTTCTCTTTTGTCCTTGAGGAGGAGACACCTACATCACTACAGACCTTCAGTACATGTCAGCAACTGCTATGCTGCCAGCAGTTAGGGCAAGGAGGCCAAACACAGACTTTTAAAAAAAGGTTTAATGCCTTGAAACCAGAATTTTCCTTGGGCCTAAACCCTGGGGTTCCTTCAATCCAGGTTATTTGCTATGGAGCTGCAAAAAATAATGCCTTCCTTCTGACTCACCCCTCTTGAGATCTGACACTACCTGGCAACTATGGGAGAATGTTTACATGTCCTAGGACAGAAACATGTTGATGATGCTTCCTCTGCAAACCTGAACTAGTGAAGGCTGGGACACACTGGTCAGTGACATTCCCACTGTGGGCTGCTTTATCCTTAGGAGATTTGGGCATGCACCTGCTGGAACTGACCATAGCAGGAGGTCACACTACCCCTTCCTAAATGAAAGTATTTAGTATTAAAAAAGTACCAGTAATAAAGGCTTAGAGACCTGCCAGAGTTTTTGCAGGCACACTTTGGCCATCCAAAAGTAGAGGTCATGATTCAGGTGAGAAAAATCACACCCCACACACCTTTTCCTACCCTTGTTCATCCTCAGTCAAAACACCAGCACAGGGTTGAATTAGGAAACCTGGGTCTTCTCAACTCTGCCTTTGGTGTGGCCACAGAGAATCACCTTATGCATCTGGCTTTTCCACTCATACTCCCTACTACAACTGAAACACATGCACAGGTAAAAAATCAGCCTTGGCAAGATTCTGCTTCCTCTGGGTAAAGTATGCAAAGAAAAAATAATTTATTACAATCCAATTCATCATCCCTCGGGTAGCAGCAATTTATTTTTGTGCTGATTTGAGCATGCTGAAATATCTGCTCTTCTGCTGATCAGTGAATAATTGTGAATTGATCTGCTCCTAGGGGGGGAAAAACAGATATTGTATGTGGCAGTTGAGTAACTGGGCCAAAATCGGCTCGCAGTTCTGGCTTGTTTGCAGACAGTTACCTTTAACTGTCTGCTGTTTGCAACACGCATCGGGCGTGACCCATCACATGGCACACTTTCTGCCACCGAGATGCTACAAACAAGGCAATAATCCAGATCCAACAGCGCCGGGGACGGTCACGAGAACCAGCACTTTGTTTTTTTGGTGTCACATCTCACGGCCACTGAGATCACATTCATTAACCCCGATTTGGACAAGCGGGGGCATTCCGGCCTCACCGGGGAACCCCGAGCCGTGTCCCCGCACGGTGCTGGGCGCGGGGGGTGCAGCAGCGCGGCTGGATGGGGTGCGTCAATACAGCCGGTGCCGGGTTTATAACCCCCGAGTCACACTGCGGAGGGCGGGCGGCGTTTTGCTGCCTTTAAACTAAAAAAAAAAAAAAAAAATTCTAAAATTGTCTTTATTTATTTATTTACTTATGTGTTTACGTATTGGCGGGCAATAAATCAATGCACGAACAGAACGCGCCGAGCTGGAAGGTGACGCTCCCTTCCTTGTCCGCCCTCCCTGTCCCCGTCCCGGGCAGCGCCGCACCTCCCCATGTCGTCACTGTGTGTCTCGGCTCGTGGGCGCCTCCCCGTGACGTCACAGCTCTCGCGGCTCTGCTCGGCTCGCGGCGGGGGCGCCTCGGCGTGACGCCACGCCGCCGTGGGGTCGGTGCGGCGCCCTCCGTGACGTCACGGCGCCGCTGTGTCGGGGCGGCTCCCGTGACGTGAGCGGCCGGAGCTCGGCGGGCGGCGCCGGGCGGAGCTCTTTGCGCAGCGCCGGCCGGGGCGGAGGCAGCCGCAGCAGCCGCAGCAGCAGCAGCCGCGAGCTGAGGGACAGCTCGGAGCCATGAAGTTCCAGTACAAGGAAGACCACCCATTCGAGTACAGGAAAAAAGAAGGGGAGAAGATCCGGAAGAAATACCCCGACAGAGTCCCTGTGAGTGCGCGCTGCCAGGGCGGCGATGGCTGCGGGCCCGGGCTCGGCCGCCTTTGTTTTCCGTGCCGGCCGTCGGCTGCTGCTCCCTTTATTTTGAAAGCGAAAGAAATGAATTTAGTGTAGATGATCGTGATCTCGCTGATCTGATTCAAATCCCAGACTGCTTTTCTCCTTAGTGCAAAGCTGGGGCTATTTATGATGCGGGAAGGGCTGCAGTGTGGGCGAGTGCGGGTGGAATCTTCCCTGGGATCCGCAGTAGCTTGACAGTGGGAACACTGCTGATCTTTTCCTGGCATGCGTGGGGATGAGTGAGGAAGGAGCTCACCCCTTTTCTCTGTGAAAATGGAGATTAGTGAGTGGGTTAACCGGGCACTGCTCTTCGTAAAAAACATGGTCTGCATCCGGGTCGTCTCAAAGGTCCCTTTTATTTTTATTTTACTTCAGCTAGGCTTGTCTTTTCGATATAGCCTTGCTCTTTTCCTTTGCATGAGCAAAAAAATGATACTTCTTAATCCTTTCGCCTTCCTGTTTAATCATCCTGTGGAGAAAATGTCCCCTGGAAAGCAAGGTCATCTAGCTAAATTTTGCTTCCTCATTCTTAGGCCCCTTTGGAGTGCCTGTGGGAAACTTCTGGCTCCGTAATCCCGAAAAATTATTGGGGGAAAAAAAAAGAAACAACAAATCTAATTAAGTGTGGACTGTTTTTTTCCTTTTTAATAAACGTTTTGCAAGTATTCTTACTTTTCATCCCCACTGGAGAGGTCTGCCCTAGACTTACTGCTCAAGGGTACTGCATTCAAAAAAGCTTGGACTCCCCTGTAAAACTAATGACAGAGGGGGAACAGTTACACCCCATGCTTTCCGTGCAGGCTAACAGCATTTTTTAATCTTGGGAGTGACCCTCAAATAGATTTGAAAGAGGTTTTGGAAGTCACTATTTGGGTGCCTTTGTTCTCTGTGGTTTTGGGAGGCCTGGCATAGCATAGGTTGAGCATGCAGCAGGTCAGGGCTGAAGTGTATGGGGTTGAGTGTTTATGATGAGGGCTCTCTAGGTCTGGAGTGAGACAAGGTGTAAATTAAGGATTAACAGATTGCACAGCAGGCTGTGAAAACATGTCAGGAAGAACTGTGTGGGGAGCCCAGGACCAGGCCCAGTCTGGCAAGAGGTAAAGGAGGTCAAGATGGGGGGAGCATCAGCAGGACTTTGTAAAGAAAACCAGGACCAGAATAACAAGGTGTGCTGGAATTCAGGATAAATGGAAATTATGCACTGCAAGGCCCAGATGTGAATTATGAGGGATAGCCTTTTGTGAGGGCTGCATACAAAGAAATTAATGCAGCAGTCTGTTCTTCCCATCACTTCTGTGTCTGCCCTTCCTGAAAGCAGGATCCTTGAAGATGTCATCCTTTTGGCTGCCTACGCTGCAGTGCCCTGATACATCTCAGCATTTTGATGGGATTTTACTGCCCTGCATTATCATAGTCACCACCCAGCAACAATGCAAATGTAAATAGGCTGTATCTACCCTTAGGATTTTCCTTGTAGGTTTTTCTATGTATGTGAAGGGTTTAGTGCTTCAGAAGAGAGAACCTGCATTATCCAGCAAACTGACTACAGTTGCCAGTCAGATTAGCAGAGCACCTCCACCTCCATTCCTTCCCTGCATCTTCACAGGAGGAAGATCTCTCTTAAGCTCGGTGGTGATCTGATTTAAATATTTCCTAAATCTTTCCTAGGGATTTAGAAGCCCTTTTTCTCATAGGCATGACTTCTTTTCCTTTATTATTGAATGACCAATCTACAAGCCACCCCCCAGTCAGGGTAGTCACAGCAAGCAGTTTGGCTTGTCAGTAGTTTTTTTAATTGGAGGCAAGAATTAAAGGTTTCTCTCCACTGCACTTTATTGTATTAGATACTGCCTTGTTGGCTGTGCTGGTAAAAAATATGAAAAGTGCTGTTGCTGTTCAACCTGCACCTGCTCAGTGAGGTTGTGGTACTGCCCTTCCCTCACAGCATTTACCAACTGCATCTTGAACAGAAATGCATGTCCTACCACAAACTGCCTGAAAGAGCTTGAATGCCTTGTACTAACTTAAGTACTTGAAAATCTTGAAGTAGCTGAGGCAACCGTGTATCTATCTTAAAATCAAACTTGGAAATTTCAAGGGGTTTGGCTGTGTTGGCCACATTGGAGCACAGGGAGGAGATGTCCTAGTTGGTGCCTCTCTGGTGTGAGGTGTTTTGCAGGCACTCACTTGGCTCTAGGAGGAGTCAGGTTAACATGGCACCACATCCAGGCTAAATACACTGAGCTCATGGTAACATTTTGCTCTGGCGTAGTGTTTCACTGGTGTGGCAACGTCATTTTGCTTCCAAAGAAGGTTTAGTCCGCAGCACTTCAACCTTTTCTCTTACACAACAGCTGTATTTGCCAAAGAGCTGTGGGAGCATGGAACCCTTAGAAATTAGTCCCACAGTGTCTCAGATGGAGTATGTACAGTTAAAGTGGTCTTATGGAATTAAAAAGTTGAGGAAGTTCAGAAAATCCAGCTTTAGATTTAGTTTAGATGGTCAAAATGGCCTCTGCAGAATAGCAAGCTACACTGATTGAAACGTGATGTATCTTGTACCAGTTCAAAAATACGTATCACAAAAAAAAAGCCTGCAGTTTTTTTGTGTGCAAACCCAGTAGTTCCAAAGGTTCCAATGGAAATGGAGATCAGGTCACTGTGGAATACTTTCTGCTTCTGAGGTAAACATTTTGCCTAGCTCTGCTAACAAAAATTACCTTTTAGCAGAAGATCTCTTGGTCTGTTTGGCCGTAAAGTTGCTGAGCTTCTTATTTTTCTCTGTTAGAATATAAGGAAATTAGTATTTTATGTCAAAGGTCTCTGTGGGTCCAGTTGCCCAGATAGTAGGCTGGTTTTAATTATTGTGTATTTATATGATTAAGGAAATGTCCATAGCTATATGAAGTATGAATAATAAACTTAAAGGATATGAATTTCAGAGTAGAAGGTAACTACTGAAGAACTGGAGATTTTAAATAAAAATCCCCAGTGATCTGTAGTTTCTGTTTAATTCTTTGCTTCATTCTAGAGCATTTGGTATTGGTGAAATAGAAATTAGGATGTGGGACTACTGGGAGTCGGACGGATTTTGTGCAAGGCAGTTTGGAACTGTAACCTGGAAACAGTTTAACTTACTTGTGTTCATGTGTTAGCCTCCTGACAGCTTCTTCACACAAAATTAACCTGAACTGGGAACATCAAGGTGTCCTAATTTTATATTTTTTTTTCTCAGCCATTATGGTTTATTTTTATGTCTGTTCTGGACTCCTTTTTTCACTCTCCGTGCTTACTGCTGCAGCCCTGGGCTCCTGGGGCAGCTTTGAGAGTGATTTTAAGTTGTCTTCTGTTCTTCTTTAAGTCGACTCACCTGTCTGTTCTTTAATGTTGTGCATTTGTTACAGATTAAACATCTAAATGCCTCGTAGCACCATCAGCGTGTAATATCCTTATCCACTGAAGCTTTTTGGACCATTTTGGTTTATGATACTCAAGATTCGTTTCTTGCTTTTTCTCTCTCACTTTCCAGGTAATCGTAGAAAAAGCACCCAAAGCCAGAGTACCTGACTTAGACAAAAGAAAGTATCTCGTGCCTTCCGACCTCACAGGTAACAATGTCTGACTCTCTTTTACCTGATTTTCAGTGAGAGGGTCTCAGAAGTGCTTTTTACTCTGTGATCAGCACAAAGAAAATATCCAGACAGGCTCAACATCTCATTTATCTGCCATCCTTGTTATATTTCTACCTTATAGCCTGGATTACAACATGCAGAATTCTCTGAGATCTTTTGAGGTATCTCACTGGCTTAGCTAGCATGTCACAGCTGAGTTCTAACCATGATGACAATGACTAAATTGTGTATCATGGGCAGAGTAATCATCAATGATGACCAAGCTGCACAGTTGCCAGAGGCTGTACTCTTGTTGCAGGAAGAGACAAGTTCTTGCAATAGGCCCATCCTTTTCCACCCCTGTGGCTAGAGTCATAGCTACAAAGTTCCTTTTCTGAATGGTCATGGTGATTTTGAGTGTGATTACATCTGTTTTTATTTAAAAACATGAATGAGTTAAAGGAACAGCATTTCTTCTTCTTGCAGTATTTAATGGACTGTGAAATAATTTCTTGTGCAACATAGTTCAAGCAAATAATAGGGTGGTTTTTTTTTTCAGAAATGGTATAACCATTTACACCAAGGCTAAATTCTCTAAGGTGTCTTTGATCTATAGGATTGAAAGGTTAAGCTAGTTAAAGGTCAGCCCACCAATCTCCTCAGGAGAGAATTTCATACCTTAGTAGGTGGAGTGTAGATTTTGAGAGTACATGGCATGAGGTACCTGGGAAACAGCCAGCTCTGAGTGGATTGGCTGCTCATGTGGTTACAGTCATGAAGTTACTGCTTTCTTTTATTGCTTTTTTTCCTGCATTGTTCATTTTTCCCTACTTTTTATATACAGCGTGTGACTTCCATCACCAAAAGAAAACTGCCATGGTTAGGGTTAAAATACAAAAATAAACAGCAGCAACAAAAACACCCCTCCAACATTGCTTCTGCATCTAAGGTATTCTCTATTCCTCTTCAGTTGGTCAATTCTACTTCTTAATCCGAAAGCGGATCCACCTGAGGCCGGAAGATGCCCTGTTCTTCTTTGTCAATAATACCATCCCTCCCACCAGTGCTACCATGGGCCAGCTGTATGAGGTAAGCCTGGCCCTTTTTTCTTGCCTATTGTTGGCAAGAACAATGTCCAGGAGTGGCAGCAGGCCCAGCTTGGTGACAGATGCCTGAACACGGGGGCCCTCTTGGCCTGAGCTGTATCCCATCACCTGGGAAGGGGAGTTCCATCCCACAGTTAGGAGCCTGCAGAGCCTTATCAATTGAACTAATTGTTTGCTAGTTGAAAGGGTTGTGGCAAGTAGTTGCCCCAGCAGTGATATGTTGGTCCAACTACTTTAACAAAGTATTGAAATTAACCACTTTATATTTCAGAGGAAGGATTGGGGCTGGGGAGGGCAGAGAACATAGCTTTTGCTGTGTGTACGAAAGAGATTTCCTTTTAGCCTGTAAAAGTAAGTAAAAAGCCAGTAAATGGACCAGAATCATTGGGCATCCATCTGTCTATACTTTCTTAGGGAACACAAGAAAGTATTCTATGTCTAGAATTGCTTTTTCATGGCTTGTACTGTATAAGTGAGGATTATGTCGGATGCTGTGAACATTGCTGCCCACTATTTCTACTCAGCAGTGTTATTTGATCAACCTTTAAGGCATATTGGATGCCCATATTTCTCAGTTCTATAGCCATTATATGATGGGTGGTTTGCAGCCTGGATTAATTTCTCCTTGATTTCCCCTTCTGCTGGGTGTTTTATTAAAAGAGCTCTGGTGTGGAGCTGTCAGCCTTGTTTGGCCTGTCACTTTTTGACAATAACTGGACACTTCATCAGTCTGTGTACTGATGAAGAGAATAAAAGATAACTCAGGGTGCTTTCCAAATCTGAACACATAGAAAGAAGGTGTCTGTCTGTCCAGAGTTGAAGTCAGATCTCTCTTGCTGGCACTGTGCAGACTTTTTGTCTCAGTGTAATTACTTAATATCTCAACTTTACTGCCCATATGTAAAACAGGACTTAGAAATACAGCCACTTGTCACAGTGTTCTGAAAAATAAAAAATATCATCTAGAGGTGATTTTTGACTTGTTAAAGCTTTCCAAGTCTGTCCTCTCTCTCAATCTTAAGACCATACCACTGCTGAGATACTGGTGAACAGCCAGAGCTGTTTCTGTTGCATGCTTGCAGCATAGCCTGGCTGTATCTCTTCGAGTAAATTCCCTATGTACAAAAATGTATCCTGCCTGTATGTAGAAGCAGAGCTGTGGCCAGAGTTCTCTTTGGTATCGGGAGCAAAGCCTTTGATGTAAACTGAGAGGAACACCGAAAGAGAAGTTATCTGCTCGTGTTACAATGATTGGGTTGGGCTTTCTCACATGCAGCCGGTTTCCAGCTTTGGCTCCTCACTTTGTCCCTTTCTGCCCTGGCAGGATAACCACGAGGAGGACTATTTTCTCTATGTGGCCTACAGCGATGAGAGCGTCTATGGCAAGTGAGCAGCAGCCCCCTAGGCTTGCAGGCTGGATGGACTGATGGAATGGATTGGCAGGGAGGGGGTTGTTGCAGAGGCAGGAGGAGGATGCATGAGAAGAGAAAAAGAGAACTGGAAGTGAACCATATGCACAATGTCATCAGCTTCCACGCATTAATTATAACCATTATTTTTTAAACTGAGGGGAGTGAGGGTAGGGGGACAGGGTGAACTGAAAGACTAACAAGAGGTTCTACACTGGGGGTTGGGGAAACTCCACTGTTCACAATTCTTCTCTTGCCACAGCTGGAAGTAGTTAGTGCTGGAGGCTGCTAGACAAGCCTGTGTAGTGAAGCTCCAGGAGAGTGGCTGGGCAGAATGGCCATTTTCATGTAACCCTTTCACTGGATGAAGAAGGCATGCCATGTATTGTACACTGACCTTGTCCTGTCTTGTCCATGGCTCCCATTCAGTGAGCTGTGAAATACTGCACTCTGCCCACACAAGGCTGTTCCGTGCTGACAGTCCTCACTCCAGCTGCTACCTGTGAATTGTTCCAAAGGTGTCGTGTTTTCCGTTATTTCCATCAGTATTAGAAGGGCTGGTAGCTCTGTCCATCTATATTAGAAGTGCTTACTCTGAGGGCTGGGAACTCCTCAGCTGTGAGACATGAAGGTTGGGGAAAGGAAGGAAAGATTCTTCCATTTTTTTTCCTTTGTTGCTTTAATTGCAACTGCTGGACAGAAAAACCAGAGATGACCCTTTTGTTTTTTCAGTGAAGTCAACTGATAAACTCATAAGCACAGGGCTAGAATGGACCTCAAGAGCCCACACCAGCTCTGAGAGAGGACTGAGTATCCCAAACATGTCCACCATGGCTGCTCATCAAACTTGTTCTTACTGAACTTCACTGAGGAAGATCCTGGAGGCTGCTGAGATTGTCTGTTCAGTTCCTAGCTAGCCTACAAGTGAGATTGCTTTTCCTGATACCTAACTTTAGTCACCTTTGCTGTGCATTAAGGCAACTAACTACTAGTGGTCTTGTTATTGGTGAACACAGAAAATTATCTATCAGTGTTGTCCTTGTACCAGTCTTCTGCAGATTTGAAGATGGCAGAATTCCTGTGGGTTTAGCCTTCCCTTCCACGTCTCATCCCTGTACAGCCCTTGCACCATATGCACAAGTGTAGGAAATCAGTCACTGCCACATGTGTTTTGCTGGCTTTTTGTGATTGGGTAACAGTGCCTCTCTATGCCACAAGAGAGGTTCTTTTAGACTTGAAGGGAAAAGGGAATAGATTATCTGTAGATTTTTTTCTTAAATTATTTTATTTTAAACTAGTGTTGTTCTTAGAAGGCTGTCAGATGGGTGCTGTCCTGTGCAAGCCTTATGCTGTCATGCCAAAGCAGTTTCTTCCCAGTGGCACGAACAGCAGATTTTCCCATTACTGCCATAACTATGATGAAGGAATGAGTCTTGGAGAGTGAGCTGACTTTCAGGAAAATTCCGGGGTCTTATTTAAAAATCAGAGAACTAGACCTGAATTACTGTAAACATTCCTACATTTGAGAGAGGGACCAAGAGGGAGGAAAAAAGAAGGATGAAGGATACAGGCGAATTCCAAATTAAGTCAAAAGTGTTTGCTCAATTTACTTACCTGTAAAGTTAGATCACTGTTCCCTGTGTTCCTCAGGAACGAGAAATCAAGATGAGTGCTCTTCTGAGTGTGAGGAACAGGAAATCAGGTTTCAGCCTTCTCTGACTGTTGTTACATGGAGGTACATGAGGCAGGAGAGCTCATGGGAGTGTCAAGTGGGAGTTACTGCAAAACTGTGTGAAGGTTAGGGAAGGCAGCGTGGTGGGGCAGGAGGGTTACTGCCTGTGTGGGGTGGGAAGTACCAAAAGAATGGGAGAGAAGGGAGGAACCGCAAAGTATGCAGACAATAGTTATAATGGGTGGACAGAAAATGAGGGAGCAAATGATGAAGTGGGTGGCGTAATTTCCCCAGTATTACATCCTGAACTTCAGGTTTGCTGTTCCAACATGTGTTCATCTGGAATAAAGGTGTTTGGATGAGTTGTACCTACTGCCAACTTAGATAACTTCAGTTTCTGCCTGTACTGCTCAGTTCTCTCTTTTAGACTCACTCTTCTTCAACTACCAGGCTCTCTTCATATCCTTTTGGTGTAAATCTGCATCAATCTCTTGTTTTAGGAAGCTCTGAATGTTCTGAAGCAGAGAACAGACCCAGGAGGCTTTCTAGGGTAAAACAGAAGACACAGGCAGATGGTGTCCATCTCTCTGCTGCTGTCCCACTTGTTCATGCCAAGCACGTGGTTAAGCACACTCAGGGGAGAAAGAGTTGGCATGTGGAGTGCTTAGTTTTGTGTTCAGTCCTCCCCTCCCACTGCTGGGTTTATAGATGACACGTGGGACTAATCACAACTCTTTGTTATGTGTAGAGTTTACTGTTTAATTTAGTTCTTTTACAGTTCTTTCAACCGAATTGTGACATTTATGTTTTTGTGCTAGTATTGTACAAGGTAATGATGGTAATTTTTTTGTGTTGGTTAGCTGCAGGTTCTTGTAAAATAAAGTTCAGAGTAGAGCTTAATCAACTTATCAATAAAGATGCATTTGAAAATCATAGATTGGTCCAAAATGGGTGACTAGCATTTCTTCCCAGTGTGGGCTTGTAAATAAAGGGACAGCTTTTGCCAGAAATTTTGGTGCTGCTTTTTCCCACAACCCAGGGTTTACTTTGTCCTGTCTACCAGGACAAGTCCCTTCTCTCCTATTTTGGGTGGTATTGTCACATACGCACCTAGCTGTGTCTTGTCATGCCACCAGTGGGAACTTTAGTTAGACCTGGAAGACGTGAGAAAGTCTTAAGATGCATAATGGATACACTGATGCATTTTCTGCCATTTTAAGGCCCTGAACAGTAATGGGGCCTTCGGGGCATCGCCAGTCCTGCCTGTCTCTGCCAGGCCCCCAGGGCCGCCCGTCACTATGCCCGTGGTCCAGGACTATGGGCACCTGTGCTGGCACTGTCCCTGTCAGCCCCTCAGGACTGTGGGCTCCTGTCCTGGCACTGCCGCAGCACCGTTGGCCTGCACCTGCCCACAGCCCTGTGCAGCCATGAGCCCACTGAGGCCCTGCTGTCAGCCGTGCCTTCACCAGGCCTGGCCTATCGGAGGGATTCCTGCCTCGTCACCTATGGATGGGGCTTATCATCACCTCTGGCTGTGCCCCACTGTCTCTGGTGGGTGCAGTAGGACAGGTCCCATGTGCTGTGCCAGCCATGTCCCTCACGGAGCCACTTGTCCTTCCTGTGTCACCACAGCCCAGGCTGAGGTGGGGCTCCCCGTGGGAAGAAGTGGGAGAGGCTCAGGGGATCTGCCATGCCACAAGGCCCTCTAAAGGTAGAAAGAGCATAGATAAGGAAATCTGGGATTCCTTGAAAAGGAAGCCCGCAGTGGTGACAGATTAGGCTGCTTTTCCTTGTGGATATTTGTGCGCTGAGGGGGAAGGAGCCCTCCTGGGAGCTGGCAAAACCAGCAGGTGCCATTTGTTCAGCACCATGACTCCAAGCCAGGCTCTGGCAGTGCATGAAGAAGAAAGGGATGTGTGCTGTCATCTGGAGAAACAGTGACAGACATGCCACTTCCTCCCTCTACCTCCCTCCTTCCATATCACCTGTGGTTTGTGTGGGTCCCTTTGGCTGAAGGGGCAGGAATGGGCTATGGCGATGCTGCAGGGTGATGATTGGCTCCAGCCCTCAGTGCTGAGCACTGAGAGAATTGCTTGGAGTGATAAAGTCAAGAATTACAACACTGAAATTCACAGGAATAAAACTTGCTATGCTTAGTAGGACCTTCTCTTCCTGCTGCATACAGAGTGAAACCACTGTGAGAGCTTATTTTACTGCTATTGCGGTAGAGGCAGTAATTCATCCTGCACTCAAGCCTGCCCATAGCCGCAATTTCTGTGCTCACATCTAACACTGTGACTGAAACAAGCTGCCCCTCTATGGCAGAAGGGTGCTACGACTACAGTCAGACGGGCATAGATGCCGCTAAAAGTATACACTAGTAGCTGAAATAATTTGAATTTCAGTTTCAAATATAGTGAAGATTTTTCTCTGTGGGTTGTGGTATTATCTGCTGGCTCGAGTAGAAAACCAGTATGATGTGTATCTTAGTCTTCTCCCACTCCCCCTCGCACCCCTTTCCTAGGAAATGTGTACCACAGGGATGTTTGTACCTGTCATGCTGCTTTTCATGTTTGTGTCAGTGCCATTGCTGAGAGGCACTAACACAAAATGTGCAGGCTAGCACATTGCTGAATGTAATTTGCCTGGTCCAAATGCAAAACATTAGCTTGTGCTCCAAGGCTGTTTTATTTATAACCTTTGTTTGTGGGTTATAGAAATGGTATTAAAGCAAGGCCTGGGGGAAATGACAAGCTCAGCTGGTTTAGAGAGATTAAATAATTAATACTCTGCCTTGGTCACTGTCACTGCACCTGGAATCCTTTCTCTATCCTGATGCTTTCTTTTGAAGAAAATACTCTCCTCGACCAGGAGACTACCCAAGTTTAGATACCACTTGAGGCATTAGGGCTTACGTCATCACTATGAAGGATATATATGGACTAATATAAAAAGTCCTAAATCATGCTGAACACTGATGTTGTCACTTCCATAAAACAGTCATGTCCAAGATGAAAGAAACACTGATTAAAACAGAAATAAGCCTACCAGAGGGAGAAAGTCCAGCTCATTGTTGTCACTCAGTCTCAGATAAATGCTTCCCCAGGGTGAGGCATAGAGAGTGATTAGAGAGCTCATTGCTGGCATGGCACTTGCAGGATTGACCCAAGCAGAGCACAGCTGACCACGAACAACAGCTGCCCCAGTTTGTGTTGCCCATCTTTAGGTCTTTGTGTTCATGGAAGCTTGCAGGCACCCCAAAGCATAGCTCAGGCCTGGATATAGATGTGTTACAGGAATTAGTTAATATTCTACTGAAAAAGTCAGATCTTCCAGCACCTTTCTGTAAAGGAAGGGTCTGATTCTTCTTGATTTTCCACTCTGGCCAATGCCATCTGCATATTGTATTGTTCTTTGGGAATTAAAAGATTGTTAATAAATGCTAAAGATAGTGATACGTGAAAGCAGGAGAACATAAAGGGCCTAGTTTTCAAGTGAGGACATTACTAGACCTGCATTAAGGTTGAAAGTACTGAATTTTTAGCTGAAGGAAAAACTGATCTGATTAATCTCCTGTCCACTATTCCCCCCATATCCGGGAGGAGTCTTTGTCCTAGCTCAGGACCCTGTTTTGACTTTTTGTCACAACCCTCTCTTATCACTTGAGCTGCCTCCTGCAGTGTCCACACACCACTCAGAAACCCGGAGAGCTTTCAGGAGGTAGCAGTCCTTGTACCTTACCATCCTTGAGCTGATTGATATAACCTTTTCAGGTTGATAAAACCTTGGGTTTGCTAGCTTGCTTCTTGACCCCTTTCCAGTTTTCCATGTAGCAGCAGGCCTCTAGGTCAGTGAATGTAAATCCCTACATTAATAAATCCCTACCATTTGCAGAGGATGTAATTTTTTGCTGCTTATTGAGGCAAAAGCATTCCCATTCAGTATTCCCAGCACATGTGGCAAGTCTCACAGCTGCCACCAAATCTGAAGACTGTTTTCTTGCTGCTGAAAATCTGGCTTTGCTCTCCAGATACGATCCCTTCTGCTAGTGCTCAGCATTATCGATGCTGTTCCCAAGGGACTGATGAAACACAAGAGGGTGGCAATTGCCTGCAGAACTTGAGAGTGTTTCCTAATGTGTCAGGCAGGTCAGGAGTTCATGGTGTATACACTTGTACAGAGTTCTCCTTGAAGTAAATCCATCACCTTTTCTTTGCCTCTTGTGTCCTGCAGTATCCTACTATTCCTCCAGTAGCACCTGCCCTTTTCTCAGCAAGGTTAACAGGAACAGAAAGCTTTCCTTACCCTTTGATGTCCAGCCACTTTCTCCCTCAGAGAGGAAAGGAGGCCAAGATGTTTTCTCATGCAGCAGCATCCCCTATCTCCATGACCTGGGGTTCAAAGACATTTTGCAGCCAGTGAGCAGGGCTGAAAATGTCTCACAACCCACATCATTCTCACAGTGAATACACACCTGTGAACACACCACCTTGGCCACACACCCAGAAGTGTGGCTACTTCTTGTACCTTATGCTGGAAACACCACACCGTGCTCATCCCAAACACACCTGTAACACAAACACGTGCTCCTTTTCTGCCACGCCCTTCACCACAGAGTGAAAATCAACAGTGAAACACAGGGTGGGAAACATGCATGGAGTAATACACAGTCATGGGCTTCAGGTGATTATAGAAAAACTTACAAGTGTAAAAGGAGTGAGAAAAGAACCTGTAGCCCTCAGAAACATCTACAGCCGCTGAAGTGCCTCTTATCTATGGAGTGCAAAGGATGCCAAGAAAGCATCATGTCACAGGAAACCTTGAAAGAAGGCAACCCACTACGTACAGCCATATTTCAGAGATTAAGACCCCTGAAAGTTCCCTCTTTCTCTGTCGTTTGCAACTGAAGGTGAAAATTCGAGTCTGAAAAAGCAGGACCCTTCTGACTAGGGCTGGATTGTGTTGGGATAAAAAGGGGGAGGCAAAGCTGGTGTATTTGCAGTTTGTGGAGTGCAGATGGAGGTAGTAGCATGGTGGAACAAGGCGTGGGAGGGGAGTAAGGACAGATGAGTGAGGAGGCTGCAGGATAGAGATGAACCTGGCAGAATTGCGTGGGAGGCCCAGCACAGAAGTAAGACACTGGTTCTCAAAGCAGGAATGAAAAGGACTTTAATGCCAAAGGCATTGCAGAAAAAACTCCTCCAGATTAGGTGGGTGGTTGCTCCAACAGGCATTCAGGCTGCAGGTACAGGACATCCTAAATGGGTTTGCCTCATATCACAAAAAATTCATGGCAGGGCAAGGAAGGGAGCAGTTCACACAGGGATGATCCTTCTTTTTCTTTAAAGATATTCTGAACCCAAGAGAAAAATGAGCATATAATTGGAGGAGTCACTAGAGTCATATCACTATACAGATATGATGACAATCAAACGAAGCATTTAGGGAAGAAAAAGTAGAAAACAAAGAACAAAGCAAGCTTTTTAGAATGAGAGCCAAGAAAGGCAGGAGTGAAACTGCAATTCATTATGTAAAAGTGTATATAAAAATGATGGAGAAGGTGGTAATTTCAGATTAGAATCCAAAATAACTATTGTTCTACTTTCCAGTGGTTGTTCTATGTAACATTGGAATATTTCAGATCTCGCTCACTCAGTTAATTTTTTCCAAGGGCCACACAGCAGGAAATGAGCAGTGACAGGTCTGATCATATTTCATTAGTTTGCATATTATTACTTCACACTTGTATAAGTTCTATATGCCAGTCTCAGTTCTTTCAGAAATGATCTATTCAGACTCACAGTGGCCCTGTGGGGTAGCTCTTACTGTCTCCAGCCTGCTGCTGGGGAAATGGAGATGCAGACATGGACTTACTTGCCTCAAGGCCATACAATGAAACAGAGTCAGAAAAAAAAGCCTTGTCCCCCTGGTCTCTAGAACTTCTAATGACAAGCTTCTACCCTTTACAGAGCAAAATTTGAAATGTGGATTCCGTACGTTCGTATATCTTTCATTAATGAAAAAACCCCTCATCAGCTCTAGGAACACAGCATTGTAACATTTTGATGTTCTGCCATTTCTGAACTACAAAAGCTCTGATTTCTTTGCCAGAACCAGCAACAATAAGGTAGTTCCTCCTCTTGACATACTGCCAAGGAAACACTGCTGAATTGTCTTTGAGCAACAGCTCTCTTCAAAGCTCATTGATACATTTATCAGTGCCTTCTTTCTCTGGAACAAAATAGAAATCACAGTGCAGGTCTGGAAAAAAAAGGCACATTTTCTTCTTGTCATTCGCATTTTGTTAGATTTTTGGCAACTTAAAAGTATTTAGTATCTGCTCTCCTGTTTTACTATGAACATGTTTCATAAAATTTGCAAACTTTGACTATTCCAGAAGGTAGAATGAATTGGGTATTTGGGCCAGTTTCTGAGCTCTTGAAAAATTACAGAGCTGCTAAGGCAGGTTCATATTTCAGCATATTTTTTTACTGTAATATCCTCATATTTTCTCAGAAAGCAGAAAACACACACAAGTAGGACATCCCCTCTAGAATGAGCTGTAATTTGATGCGATGCACTCATACTTATCTTGACTCAGGTGTTGTAGGTCAGTTGTTCCCACAGCTGGGAACCACTTTCTGCAGTTGGTGTTGGGTTGTCCAAACGACAAAACTACAAAAATATCCTTTACAAAGGATCCTTACTCAGAGCCTGCTCCCCAGGGAGGATATGAACAGGCTTCCTGGTCTAGCAGCATATTCTTGAACAAGATAATAAAGAAACAATTATAAAAGGAAAGTAAGCTGTGCTGGGCAATGCAGAGTGAGGTAGTAACAAGAAAAGAACACCATTCAGTGACTTAAAATCTAAGCTTTGCTTACTAAGGGAGGTGGTATTAGTGGGTAGTTGGCAATTTCTAGCTGCGAAACACACACACACACACACAAATAATGCAACTGAAAACTACATTTGTGTCTGAATGGTACCAGGTGCAACAAGAAACCCTGGCAGGGTTTCCTAGCAAGGCTGCCAGGCTGCCATGTGCAGGAACAGCCAGGGAGCTGCCTCACAGCTACTTTGATATGGATGTGAACAGCCCAGGATGTTCCAGAAACCTCAGCCTGACAAAGCTAGTGAGAAGATCCACAACAGAGAATCTGACACCCCTGCTCAAACAGATTTAAGAAAGAGCAACACCCACAAAAGAGAAGAGATACATGAGGAGACACTGGAAGAAATCATTGCTGGGGACATGGCTAGAGATGCACCTTTGGAAGAGAAGCTGCATGCCAGAGGAGGGACATGCCTGAGGGACTGAGGCTTGTGGGGAAGCCATATCAGAGCAGGAAAACCCCCAAAGAGACTGGAGCCTGTGGGTGACCCATGCCAGAGCAGAGGAAAATGAGCATGAATTGGCAGAGAGACTGCATTCCAACCTCAGCCTCCTGCACTGCCCATCACATCCTTGAAGGGACTGCATGTAATGCATGGCAAAAACAAGGTAACTTGGGACCCAGAAGGGTGGGAGTGGTGTTGGAATGCAATTGAGTTGGCAGGAAGAGGGGAAACAAAAGTGTTTACCTAAATATTTGTTTAATTGTTTAGTTTTTCTTTTTTCTCAGTGGCTGAGTCAGTAATCAAAACTTTGCTCTAGTTGGTGATAAGTTACATTAAATAAAATTCCCCAAGTCAATACTGCTTAGGCTATGACAAGTGCCTTTAGTCCACCCAGTAAAAGTGTCCAAGAGCAGCCTGCTGGCACAGCTTGTTCAGGTACCAGTTCCAGCTCAAGTTTAGCCTTCTGTGTGATGGAGTTCCTGCCCTCAGTAACAATTGTTTTGCTGCCTAATGGAGATGGCCAGAAAGTCACCAGTTTTTTCATTTTCAGGTCAGGTAAGGCTGCTTTAGCTTTCTCTAAATGTTAATTAATGGTCATTACTGGTGTCACTAATATGTTACAAGGATTTAAGGTTTCTATGAGTGCCTCTGTGTTTCTTTCTGATCCACACCTGAATTATTTGGAACAGCAAGGATGTAGTTCAGAGCCTTGGCTGAGCTTTCGCCTAACAGCTGTTGTGCTTTCCTTGTTTTTCCTAGGACTTACCAGATTCAGGTCTCATTTTGGCTGAGTGATAGTTCTGTGCAAATTGCATCACATGACAAGCCTAACTTCCATTTCCAAAGGATCTCAAAGCAGTCTACAGAGATTGATACTAAAATGATCATCCTGCTTACGGAAAGGCAGCTGTTCTCTGAGCTGCAGAAAACAATCACAGATCGGCTACCTACAGGGTAGAAAACGCATTAAAACATCAGGACTCTGAAGCAGGAGATGGGGGGTACTGTCTGCTGGAACGGGATCAATACTTCCAGAAATACTGAAGATAATTCACTCATAAGCACAGTTTGCAAATTATATTCTGTTTCCAAATGGCATAGTTTTGATTAGAAAAATGAAAGATGTAAGCCAGCAAGAATGAAAGATTAACTTATATAAGGAAAGAGTAGAGAAAAATTATATATAGCGGCTACAATTTGGAGGTAGTGTGTTTTATGTGGGGTTTTGTACTGCCTCTTAAAAAGTGCAGAAAAAGAGATAGGTTAAACTAGTCTAACCTAATGTGAAACAGAAAACCCTCAGTTATTCTGGTTTTCCACTTTCAACAACTATCATTAGCATTTTCTATTAAAAACTCATGTCTTAGTCAAAGAACTCAAATAACCACTGCTTATGTAAGAGATTTATTTGTCTGCCTGATGGGGTGTGGGAGCTCTGAATCTCCAAAGTGTGGAACAGAGGTTTTAAAGTCATCAGATGGGACAGATTCAATAATGTTAGTGCAGGACCCAAGACCACAACATTAAGTAGGATTAACTGCTATGAAGTTTAGACCAAAAACTTGTCAATCCTGTGCGAGTATTGACAGTGCAAAGGAGAATAATCATATCCTTCCAGCTGGATAACAATGGCAAAGTAACTAATACACTTCTCTGGAGCAAGAAATACCAAGAAGTCTTCAAAGTTTAAGGAAGAGCATAAAAGGAGCCTTAAGAATTTACACTGGAAGAAAAATAGTAGCTGCTTGTTTCTGCTTTCATTGGCACTACAGCAAAACTTCAGTTTGGTTTTTATCAGAGCAGACTCTGCATTTAAAATCTGACAATATTCTGCTCTAGGCTACATTCCTGGCACTGAGACTGGTAGAGTGCACAGTAACATCTTGCCTTGTCTTTAAGCACCAGCTTAAAATCTCTCCTTCTCTGGCATCAAAACAAGTAACTTGATAATATCAGGTTTCCTTTAAGGAATTTTCTTTTTCCTGGAGAATGTAACCCTAATCAAATGCATTTCATCAAAATGCTTGGGATTTTGAAAGAAAAAACAAATAACAAACAGAACAACAAAATTAATTAGCAGGTCTGACTCTTCCTTTGCTTTATTTGATGACAACTGACAAGACTACGGTCAAGAAGTAATGAAAAAAATTAAAAAGGAATTTAAATGAATTGAAAATACCAAAAGGCAGTCTGCAGAAATATTACATTTAATTGCAAGTTTATTTCAAACATGTTACTGCTAGCTAATTACTGTTGCAAAGCATATTTTAAAGGTTCAAAGTGCTAAGAACTGCCAGATCTGGCAGCATCTGCTTCTGTAGGAAGTTGATAAGCCAGGGTTTTTTTACACACATATTTTCTTCTGCTTTCCAAACTAGCTGGGTAAAATAGCACCTATCCTCAGAAGTTCTCAGCTGAAAATCTGCTGAAAGTTCCACCCCAAACCAAAACAGTGGAATTACTGGATATTTCACCCTTATACCCATAATGGTGGCAATACAAAAGAAGTCAGATCACAGTGAAACATTCCCTTCTCCCTCTGTGATTAATATTATTAAGCAAAATAGACTAAAGATACAAATTCTTTTGAAAGTGCTGAAAGAAATACAGAAAATAACAGAATTTACTGAAGTATTTGGAGCACCTCTGCTTTTTCTCTCACATGATGTGTTGGTTTTTGTAAATCAAAGTGAATAGCTCTTATAGAATAGTAATGAACACGAAGAAGTAACTTTGCAAATTGCTTCTGAACGGATTACAATTTTAAAATAGAATAATACAATGTATGATGAGAATTAAACATTCTTTAAGATAACTATGAAGAACGCAGGAAAATAATAATCTACTACTCTTGCATAATTTTAATTAACCTTACATTTTTTTGAATACCAAAGGGGTGCTAAAGATGAGATTTTGAGAAATGTTCTTTAGGCAACAACGGTTTTGTCATCTCAAACCTCCTGGGTGTTACACTAGCATCTCAATTTTATTGGTAAAAAAGCCAGCTTTATTACTGTAACAAAAATACTTCTCCCAGCTAATTCTAATACCTTATTTTGTGACTGCTTAGGGCAATGAACCTAACAACCTAATCATTGGTATTTAAGAAATACTATCATAAAATACCACCAGATTGTCCCCAAAAGTCATCACAGTTGTCCTCTCAGGTCGTCAAGGTGTTGTTGCACAGCACAGGATTTCATGTGACTGTGGCCTACTTGTCACAAAAATTGGAACTATATTTATCTGTCCACTGAATTCCATGGGGAGAAGTGCTGAATGAGGGGTCTGGCAGGACTTCTGTAGGGAGAGAGCTGTTCTGGAGGAAACTCTGAGCAGGGGGCAAACAGACCACTCAGGGACAGTGGAGAGCACATGGCTAAGGTTGGCTTTAGGAAGGGGCTGGAAGATGAAGGGCTGCACTCATTTGGCTTCAGACAAAAGTAAATTTGTCAGTCTTGAATCCATTGGGCAGAGCTGGGGTAGGAAACTGTTCAGTGGCTGTAGCTGTACTTCTGCTGCTGCAGTGTTATTGCAAAGTATTTCACCCCCTGCTCTCCTGACTGTTCCTGCCACCAGCTTCCTTTTGCCCTTTTATAGATCACCCGATGCACTAAGCAATAATATTGGGGAGGAAAACAGAAAAAGCGACTACTGAAGAAATTGTTAGAAGCAATTCATGTTTATTTTCATCTCAGCAGGCTAGCAGGTTTACTCCTTCACAGCTATTTACACAGCAATGTAACACTAGAAGCCATGCCCCAGTTTTCTCCAGGTACAAACATAAACCACAGAAGAATTTAGGTTAGAAAGGTCCTGTGGATATCATCTGATCACTTGCAAAAACAGGCCAACTTCAAACTTCAGGCTAGCTTTCAGCTTTGGTGCATGTTACCAGTGTTCACAAGAGAGGAAAATAAACTCAGAGTCTGCGTGAGCTCATGGATTATAAGCTCACCTCTCCCTAGGACTTCAAAACATCAGTGAAAGTGCTCACGTACCTCTGAAAATTACTGAGACACTCAGAGAAATATCTCCTTCCCCTTCTCTACCACTTCAAAGACTGTCACTAGGTGAGGGCTATGAATGTGAGCATCACCAGTGTGATCCTGAATGGAGCCAGGAGCAGCACTCAGACCTCCTGTGGCAGCTGCATTCATTCCTTGCACTGTGGCAGGTGGCACAGGAGCAAGGAGCACAGCTCCCCTCAGAGAAACTTCACAGGAATCAGGCCTTAGCGCAGCTCTCTAAAGAATATTTCCTAAGACAAGGTCCAGAGAGGTGACTGAGCAGATTTCTCACAGATCCATGGAGCAGGGACCTCACAGCTGGAAGCATGGATGGCACCATTCAGCAGAACAGCGCAGTTCTGTACAGGGCTGTTGAACACAACCCTGTGGGAGACAGAGCACACAAGCAGGGGGACATGAGAGAGGGATCCCAACTTTGGCAGGGGGAAGAACATCTCACAGCTTTGGACAGAAGAGACTTGCTGCAGTTAGACTTCATGACCTTATGTCAGGGAGGATCCATCCTGGGACATGGGAGGTCTGGCAGTGGGACTTGAGATGCCTGGAGCTCAATGTGAGACTTTCAGTTTGCCAGTCTCATTCTGGGCTCTCCATTTCCTGTCACTAAAGAGCCAAATGTTCTGTTCCACAAGGGATTTTTTGCTGTTCTGCTAAAGGCATTTGGGACAGAAAGTATATAGTATCCCAGTTAAAACCAGCTGTATGGGTATGTGAAAGGTGGAAGCCTCTGCTTTGTTAAGGTTATCCAATCAAGGACTCCTTCAGTGCAAAAGAGCATAATGAGGATGAAGTGATGAAACAGAAATTCACCGACACAGACATTCAAGAAATAACAGACAAAACTCCAAAGACCAAAAGTCTTCAGCGACTAATTGATGTGCCATCAAAAACCTCCAGACACAGCTTTGGACAGGGACATCCTTGTTTGTAACTGATGAGAAAGGTGGGGTGAAAGCAGAGCAGGAGGATTTGAGTACATTCAAGGTGGGCCTGTGTTCCTGTGCAAAACTTGTTGAGGAGCATTTAGGGGACAGGGAATGAAGAGAGGGGATGGGGTAAAGCAGGGGATGGGTCTGAGCCTCTGGGAGCAGCTGATGATTGCAGGCAGCTGTGTCAGTCCTTCCCTTGCATGCGTGCCTGTATCTGTGTCTCTGGGACACAAAACTGGTGGGACCTACAGACAGGAATGTAGCAGCTGTGTCCATTAGCCTGGGTAGAGGCTCCCAGGTATACGTGCACACAGCTGGGCTCTGGCAGACAGGCAGGAGGAAGCCCTTAGCTGCTAGAGCCTATGGCCACTCTGACCACCCTTAGCAGCTCTGTTCATTGCTGGTTGACTTCTGTCAAATACCAATGGGACTTTTTATGAAAGAAGGGGGAAGGATGACAAGCCTTTTATCTAAAAAATACAATGGAAACACCACACTTACTTTTCATTACTCAGTTTTGAGCCATCTTCCCAGGCCCAGTCACCATCAGTGCCCCTCTGCAAACCAATCCAGTAGGATTTGATGTGTCGTGTCTGGAAGAAGTCCTAGGAGAGATGGAAAGACAGAGGGGTCAGTAGACTCAGAGACACCCAGCCAAGTCCTCGGTTCTGAAGGGCAAAGAAAGGAGCACTGTGTGAGAGGAAATTTTGGGGCAATTTCTCAATGTGAACACCTATTCCCTTCCTTCCCACAGGGACCTGCTTTGTGAGACTCAGCGTTTCAGAGTGCCAGGCAGCTTCCCCAGCTGTGGGTTCTGAGGGCTGAACTCATGACAACAAAGCTCAGCTGAGACAGGCAGAGAGAGGCGTGCTCCTCTTGCAAAGTGTCTAAGGGAAAGCCTTGTCTGTACCAATGCAGGAAAGTGGTGGGTGGCTCCCAGGAGCCTTTTACATGCTCCCTTCCTTCCAGAGGGGAGAAGCTGGCCCTAACAGTGTCGGGGACTTGCTCCCCCTTCATCCTGCTCTTGCCCCTGCAAAGGCACCCACCATTTCACTGGTATTGCTGATCNGTACACAAAAACTGTTAGAGAGTCACGTGCAAGGTAGACTAGCATGGTGGGGGAGCATTTAAGTGAAATGTACCTATACAAGTCCATGCGCCACCAGTTCCCACAGCCCAAGAGTGGAACTGATATCACTGCAAGGGCACTCTCAACTGCCTTTGAAAGTTGATTGGGAGAGGTCCCTGAAGACTGGAAGTCAGCAAATGTCTTCAAGAAGANTGGCTGGAATTCCAGTCCTTCTTCTCCTTGGAGAAAGAGTAGCAGTTGCCTCTGTAGGTCACCCACTGCTCAGGGCAGCATGGACATGGACAGCCTGAAAAAAGAATCATACATTTTTTTTTTTCTATTCACAGTCATAGCCTAGTTCCTTACAAACACATTTCACAAATACATTCTTTTCAGAAAATTATTCTCCCCAGTTACAGTAATGCCATCCCTGAAGTTCTTCTGAGACTGGCAAAGAATCAGAGTCTCTGAAGAAGTCTGTGGAGGGCATCCATTTTCCAGATGGAAATAGGTGACGGAGCAAGTCTTTTTTAAAGAGAAGAGGTCCACATTCTTCCTGGACCAATGAGCAGATTTCAAGGGCTCTGCTGTACTCCCCGACAAAGTTTGAAATTCAAATTAAGTCTTTTCAGTGAAGGAGATTTATTTACCCTTGATAATAAAACCCACTGTTGTTCCCAGCAATGCCAAGAAAAGGATGCTTAGAATCACTGCAATAATCCAGCAGGTAGTAGATGAAACAGGAGAACCTAACAAGAAGAAAGAATATAAATGTGAGAAAGGTGAGGTTTTCTCAATGGGATCTGCTCTAAAAATACAATTTATGTCAAACTGCGGTGTCGGTTTACCTCAGCCTGCACTCAGGTCAGAGTCCAACAATATCTGACAAGGTTCTTTTCGATATTCCACACATTGATAATTTAACATTTAATAACAAATTTGCTTATTTGAAGACACATGATGGTTCATGAGATTCTGATTTAGCAAAATAATATGGCTATGTGTTGGAAGCACAACACAAGTGCAAATTAGCAGAATGTGGCAATTTCAATACAGAGATGAATTGCAATACAAATGTGATTCTCACTGGCAGAATTTATGATATGCTCACCATTGCAACACTGGCTGGCACCAGGAAGAAATATGTATTACACTGAGTAATATATACACTGTCCCCATGCTCGTCTGGCTAACTTAGGAAGACATTCACACTCTTTTGATTAACTCATAGACAAAAATTTACACAACCAGCTGCTATAATCAGCTCATCCACCCATCTGATACAGATGTTAATCAAAAAAATGGTATCTGTCTGGTCCCCTTATTTTCTTCTGCCAGCCCTATTCATTCACTGCATGCTTCATGAGTACATTGCACTTTCCTTTGAGACTCCCTCCCTTGCGAGTTACCCCATTATAGGGGCTTATTGATCAGTCACAACTCAGGTTTACATCTGAAAGGAAGTCCAAATACAATAAATGTTTTGCTACAGCATCAGCAGAAGTTCTTAGATCACTCTGTTGGAGCTGCAAGTCTCCAACTTTAACCTACCTTTAACAGCCCATCCTTCCCAATCTTAAATAGCAGGACAGAAAGGAAAAATTTTTAGCATACAAATGCAAATCTCTAATTCAGACATGAAATCTGCTAGACTGTTTATTTACTAATGCATGTATCTTTTCCATTATTAACAGATGTTACCTTTGTTCTTGGTGTCCTTGTTCCCCTCTGTTCTTTGTCTTCTCCTCTGTTTCTTGGCAGTTCTGTGTTTCACATTCAGATAGATGTGCTCCCTTTTATTTCTGTCACATGCTTTTAAGTGTTGCTTTTTTTCACTTTGCTTTACTTTAAATTTAGAACTTCCATCCGCCACAAAGCCTAGGCCTGGATCTGGATTTCCCTGAGGGTCAGTAGAGCTTACCTCACAGCACTTTGGAATCATTTCTAATGACAGAGCATACTATTAGCAGAAAAGTAATATATGTAAGGAATTATGTCCTATATCAGCTTATTGGAATACAAAAATATTTAAGCAATGACAATAACTCACAAAGAGCTTGATCTATTGTGATTTAACTGCTGCTCTGCTGGACATTCCGTAGGTCATTGTTAGCCACGGAAGCTTGCTTTGACAGGGGACTGGAGTCATCTAGCATTCTTCACATCATATAAGTAAGCAATTTAGACTTGACCAAGGAAAAAGGTGAGAAATTAAATTTCCTCACTTAGCAAACAGGTAATTGTAGTGGGATAATTTACAGAATGCATTTCTCTCCTTCACTGCAAGCACCATCAATGAGAGCAATGCAGGCGCATTTGATCCATATCAACATCCTTAATTATACCAATTTATTTATATCAACAACACAGCAAAACACAGGGGTCTGAGAACTGGGACAAGAAAACTGAGGAGGTGTTACCTTAACTCCACAGGAGGAAGCTGAAATGTAACAGTGGAACAGGTGGTGCCTCTGTCCTATTCTCCATATGTAACTCTGCAGGATGACAAAGCAACCATTACCGTCTGACTAAAACAGGGCAACTGAGAGATGAGAAATAAGTACTGTGGTAAGCCACACAGGAAACTTGAATTCTTCCACTCCAGAACAAAGCTCTATCATTTCAGACTTACGGTGACAAACCTGTTCTTGCCATGGTTGCACCAAACTCTGTTTGAGCTATTTTTAATGTCATGTTCACGGATCAAGAGAATATATTGAAAAGGTTCTATCTGTAGAATCCACACTAAAATCATGTGCCGGTACTGACAGTCCTTTTCCACGAGAAGTTGTCTGACCTGTCCAACAATATCAGCCTTTCCACTCAACTCTGATTTGCATAGAAAAAAGTTGCTCCCATTTGCTTAAGGATAGGTTGGAACGTCACTTCAGACAGAAAACGGAAACTGGCTGATTGGTTTCCAAGGATCAGCTCCTCTGAACTCAACCATGGTCCATTCCAAAAAGCAGGATACAAAACAAAGGTGGCAGTGGGCCTGCTCGGATGAGCAAGGGGCTCCTGACTAAACTCAAATATAAAAAGCAAGCGTACAGGGTGTCAGCAAACCCCGAGGATTTCCGTAACTTGCATA
>VYZT01049939.1:0-58879 GCA_013400735.1 Pomatostomus ruficeps | reverse complement strand
GCATTTAAGTGAAATGTACCTATACAAGTCCATGCGCCACCAGTTCCCACAGCCCAAGAGTGGAACTGATATCACTGCAAGGGCACTCTCAACTGCCTTTGAAAGTTGATTGGGAGAGGTCCCTGAAGACTGGAAGTCAGCAAATGTCTTCAAGAAGACAGGGAACTACAGGACAGTCAGCCTCACAGCAGGAACTGACATTTTTAAATAAATCTTTACAATAAACCTTTGGCTACTGAAAGGGACTCCTTGGGCTTGGACAGGTTGCTCTGTCTTGGGCTGTGTGGCCTAGTAAGGTCTAAAAGAGGTTTTTCACAGCCTCCACATCCAAAGATCTCCTCCTTCTCTCTCACTCCACTCTGTGTGGTGTGTGGTTTAACGGGCTGGCAGGTCCGTGCCAACTTCAGGGACAGATCTCTAGGAATGAGCTGCAGGATGCTGTTGACCCATTTTCATAGAATAATTCTGTGGCTTTTGATATTTCAAACTCATCCAGACAGGGTAGTGATTCAGGGGGCAAAACAAGCAAATACAGTTCCTCCTAGAATCAATTGTGCACTCAGCAGAAATCACATAAAGAATGAACACTGACTGAACAAAGAATTTTAGCCCTGTTTTACAAGTTTGTGGCTCCTTGTAGGCAGATTTTTGACATCAAACATCAGACTTATCACACTTGCCAGCAAGCTGGATCTAAATTCTGCCCCCATATCTCTGATTTCTTTACTGTGCTGCTGCGGCTGACTGTATATTCTATTGAAAAAATTTAAATACAGAATGCAGGATTTAATTCAATAAGATCAATAAAATCCATAATTCAGTATAAGAGATTAAGGAATCAAACTTCTTAAAACCTAACTCATCAAACTAAATGTTCTCCTCCAGCTTGGAGCTGGAATATAGTTGTTCAGAAAATACACACTCAAATAAAGAACTTAGGTCACAGACAATTCAACTTGTATCTGGCTCCTCCTTTTTTTCTCACAAACAGTAAACCACAGTAAATCCACGCTTTGAAAAGATAACACCAGCTCACAGGAAATGCTTCTTCTGAAGACATTAATTTAAACCAGGCAGGAAACATCAGCTTGTCTTGAAGACAGGCTGAGGTCAAGGGTTGAGAGCTGCAGCACAGCTGTGGATGTGCTATTGGTACAGTGAAGAAAGTAACAACTGACCATGACCACACTCAGGCACAAATATTTAATTGCTCTCATTCTTGTTGCAATGATTCAGGTGAAAAGTAAAGAAAGATTTCTCCAGTGGCAACAGCTCTGCTATAGCCTTTCTACATCAAAATATTCTCTTCTTACGCACCCAAGCCTCATCCTTCACCTCCAGGTCCTGGATTTTGAAGTACTAATCATAGGAAGCTGATCAAATAAAAAAAAAAAATACTTCTGCAAGGCCATGTGGGAGTTGAGTACATCCACTTCATTACAGTCACCCAATCAAGGTCCATTTAAATTCACAAGAGCATAATAAGACACAGAAACACATACCAGGTACACATAAAAATACAAGAGTGCATTTTCCAGGTAATATCAGAGGATGGATGTGAAATTGTGTGTTGTGTTATTTCTGAAACTGTTGTACATGAAAGGTAAGCAAAATGAAATGAAAAATCAAGACAGGCAATTTGTCTTTCATCCCTTCATTATTTATCTTTGGTTTAACATCAGCATGGAGAACAATTCCACTCAATGATCCTTGTGGATCCCTTCCAACTCTGGGCATTCTATGACTCTGTGATTCTGTGAAGTAGAATGCCTCTTGCAGAAGTGGGGGCTGTTTAAAAACAAGGCAAGAGGAAAACCCCAGGCCTCCTCCTCCTTTTATCATAGGTAGAAAGACCTCTTAAACCATTCAAAAATATGAGACTACCATGAAACTAATGTGAAAAAAATTAGCCTTTTTATGTGTCTTGGAGAGTTGGGGTGGGTGTTAGTGAATTATTGCTATTTCTTGATGGTGCAGCACCTGCTATAAATAACACCACAAGCTGTAGGAGGTAGCATATAAACCAATGTGCTTTCACATCCTCATGACCAAAGCACAGCCCTCAGCAAAAATGCAATTCTGTGAACACAGAAAAGCAGGTAAGGGTACTGCAGTACTTTTCTTCCATGTGGCTGAATGGGAATCCCCTGCAACATGCCCACCGTAGCACTAAAAAGATTTTGGAGTTCAAAGACTCCTAAAAAGCTCATATTGCTCATATGTGGTTTCAGAAAATTCCAAGCATGGTGAAGCCAAATTGCACCAGGAATATTTAGTATCTGTGCCTCCTGTCTGTTGTCAGCTTTTGGACCACTTCTTTCACTCCCTGCCTGCTCTGGACAAGACTTTCTCATCCTTAGGAGATCTACTGGTGCTAAGTCAGTCTCTCACTGAAAAGGTGACCAGATGGTTGAAGAAGACAGGTAGAAGAGATAAACCTATATGGGCAATGAAAGACAAGCTACATTTGAGAAGAACAGAGAAACAATCCACCAGAAACTAAGTTATGCAGATGGCCCTGTCATCTTTGAGAAAATTAAATAATTAAAATATAATTAAAAATAATAATAATAATATAAATATAATAATTAAAAGTCAACATTTTTCATGGGAACAAAATATTCCAGTTAAACAAGTACAACAAAGTCCATCATTGAAAACTGAAAAGCCATGATTCTCCACAAAACAACTGTGAAAAATTTCCACTAAGCCCTCAGTGGGTTCACTAAAGAGGAATTCATGCATGAGTTAACACTGATCCTAAAAATGCACAATGGAGACTGCTATGTGGAAAAAACTTCTGTATAGAGTACTTAAATTAGCAGGAAGAGAAGTTACACTAGGGTAACTCCACATGTATAATTACTTTTATGCCACTATAAAACTTAATCTGATTTCACTTCAGTCACTTCCAAACCAACATAAGCTAACCTGGGGAAAAGAGAAATCAGAATAAGAATGCTTAAATTCTTGTAACAGAATGAATAAGGCCACTTTATTGAAGGGAAATGAAATTAGATTTTATCATATAGCAGGAAAATGCCTTTCTGTGGGCAAACTCATAAGCAGGGTCTTGGCACAGATTTGCTTTCAGGGGAAACCAAATCAGATCTTTTGGGAGAGGCTGTGAGGTGCTCAGCCTCCTGAATTCCCATGGATTTCCTTGATCAGTTTTCATAACAGAAATAAAATATGAGTATTTGTGTAAAGCAAAGCATTGCTTTCTGTGCTCTGAGAACAGTGCTGCATTTGTTACTTTCAGCTCTCTGTTTAACAAGGCTCCCTGTGCATTATTTGTCAGGTCTGCAGCAGCACTGGGGATGCTTTCACAGCTCTGGGGTTGTGTTACCTGCCTGAAACACACCCACCTTTCACAGGCAAGGCCTTTCTGAATATCCCATTCTTGAGTGCAATGTTTGAAGCAATCAAATGCTTTTTTAAATAAATAGTTTATTCCCCAAAGATAACTGTGAATTTAACCTAACTTACCAGGTAGCTTGGAACCTGTTTTCAAGTGAGGGAGAGAGGAGAGGATGTTATTATTCTACCATTTGGAAAAGAAGATACCTCAAATCTCCAGGTCAGGTTTACACCAACTGGTTTATGAAGATCCAGGTGGCAATTAGCCAACAGCACAGGAAAACTCAGAAAGCTGACTGCTCCCTCTTGAATGGACTTTGCAATGTCCCAGTGTACAGTGGTGACACATGTGCTCTACGAACTCACATGACATTTATTTATGGAAGGAAACATCATTTCCTACAAAGCCCAAGTGACACAGAAAAAACAACTATTTCATTTGTGTCATTTTGCATTAAAAATAGAAATCTTCTTACCATTGTCTTTAGAAGAAGACCAACAAGTTTTGATGGAAACCAGAATGGAAAGAGCCATGCTAACTGGGGAGATGTTGAGTGACCATTGAATGCACTCATCACACAGGACAGTAAAACTATTCCTTTAATGTACATTTAGTCTTTTTTTGCAAGGACCTTTAATGCTCAAAGTGCCAAAATAATAAGAGAATAATAAGAGAAAAAAAACCCTTAAGGCCAACTTTAGAAACCACAAACAGAAATGAGAAAATTTGTTTCACAGACTGATTCTGCTTCTTTTTAAATGAAGGCAAAATAGCCACAACTTCCAGTGCCTCTAATTTTTTACAAAGTCTACATGTCCATTAAAATCAATGATCAAACAATTTCAGATAAGTTTCGGAGTACTCACCTGACCTGCACAGAAAGCACACTCTAAATGAAGATGTATGACATTTATGTAACAACTTCTGCATCCACAGACATGAAGGGTTTTGCTTGGATTTGGTGTTGTTGCTGGGAGGGAGGCATAGGAGTTGTTTGTTTCTGGGTTTGTTTGTTTGTTTGAATACAGTGCCCATTCTCCCATGGGAAGCTAGAGGATAAAGCACTGGAGAAGTCCCTGACATTTATTGAACACCACCCCAGTATATTCCCCAGGACGTCTCCTTCCAATACTCAACTGACACATTTTCCTGGGACAGAAAGGATGGGAAAGATTTCCCAAAACCTCCTGGTGGGTTGACTTTGGCTGAATGGCAGGTGCCCATCCAGTCACTCCATAATTTCCTCTTCTTAACTGGACAGGGAAGAGAAAATACAACAAAAGGCCCCCAGGTCAAGAACAGCAAGAGATGATTCACCAATTACTGTCATGGGCAAAACAGACTTGACTTGGGGAAAATTAGTTTATTGCTAATCAAATTAGGAAGTATAATGAGAATTAAAACCAAATCTTGAAACACCTTCCTCCACTCCTCCCTTCTTCCTAGGCTCAGCTTCACTCCCCATTTCTCTCCCTCTTTTCATCCAGCAGGGAGAATGGGGGTTATGGTCAGTTAATCTCACATTGTCTCTGCTGCTCCTTCCTCCTCAGGGGGAGGACTCCTCACACTCTTCCCCTGCCCCAGGGGTGGGTCCCGCCACAGGAGATTAGGTCCTTCAGGAATTTCTGCAACATGGGTTCTTCCCAAGGGCTGCTCTTATCCATGAAGTGCTCCAGCATGAGTCCCTTTCCATGGGGTGCAGTCCCTCTTCAATGAGGGCTCCTCTCTCCACAGATTCTGCCAGGACCCCGCTTCCCTCAGAGTCACAGCCTCCTTCAGGCATCCCCCTGCTCTGGCGTGGGCTCCTCCAGGAGCTGCATTTGGATTTCTGCATCCCCAAGCCCTCCAGGGGCTCAGCTGCCTCTCCATGGGCTGCACCACGGAATTTCAGGGGAATCTCAGCTCCGGAGCCTGGAGCAGCTCCTGCCTCTCCTTCTGCCCCACCCTGGGTGTCAGCAGAGCTGTTCCTCTCACATTCACACTCCTCTTTTCCACTTGCTGTTGTGCAGTGTTTTTTACCCTTTCTTAAATATGTAATCACAGGGGTGCTACCAGTGTTGCTGAAGGGCTCAGACGTGGCCAGCAGCAGGTCCATCGTGGAGCTGGGGGAAGCTTCTGGCATCATCTCACAGAAGTCACCCCTGTAGTCCACCTCATCACCAATTGCCACACAAACCTAACACTCCTTTAACTCAGGTTTCTTGTTACATTTTCTACAGCTTCCTAAACACACTTTACTCCAAAATGACCGCTGGCAGAATTATACCAACAGGTTGATTTAACAATAATGATAACAGTTTCTTGTGTCTGGCATGGAGGAGAGACTTCACAGATGTTTGAAGAACAAAGGGATCCCTTCCACCAAAGACACCTCCTTCTGATCTTGCAAAATATTTAGGAAGGGAAAACTCTGAGACTTCTTTCTCCTTTACCAAAACATGAAAGGGCCCTTCAGAGGATTGTGTATTCCCTCACCAGGCTGTGCACATCAACACCAGCAACATCAGCATAGAGTTCAAGCACCATTGGCTCAGGCACCTGCAGCACTGTGTGCCCATTGCTGGTCTTCATAGCTTTTTTCAGGGAGCACAAGAGATGTGCTGGAGAAGGCCGGTGAGCTGCACTCCACTGCCAGCAGGACTTCATGATGCAGTACCTGTAAGGGGGAGAAGAATGAGAAGCACCAATACAAAGTTTTGCTACAGTCAAATGATCTCATATTTAAAATGTCTGGAGAAATACTCTTTTTCTCCTTCAAGTGAAATTCTTTCAATTACTCTAAAATTTGAAGCCACAAAATGATGTATGGGCATGCAGCTCTTTGCCAGGATGTCAGCTGTGAGTATGGGAAATCCATTTCTGAAACAGCATTATGGAAGAAAAAAACCCTTAATACTAAAAGAAATTATGTCTTCACACAAAGAAATGAACCTTAGATCTTCCCTGTGGATGCTTTGTTCGTTTCAGAGAATAACCTACAACTTAGAGGAGAAAAATCATTCCACAGCAGTGCTGCACCTTGCAGTGAAGCAGCAGAGCAGCAAAATGCAAAGGCACTTAAGGAAACAGAAACAAGTGTCATTTCCAAAAGAAGGAAACAGAAACAAGTGCCATTTTCAAAAGAACGATAGAAACGTTTTGGCCACAGAGGTTTTATGCAGCAGAAGCCAGTAAGGAGGTATGGCAGACACAAATCTCCTCAGCTAACAGGTTACCATTAGTATAGTCTAGACTTAGAAATCTTGAGTAAGATCTCATTTTCTGTGTGTCACCTCCATTTAGCTCTGCCAACCTCATGTTCAGTTGTCCATTAAAAAAGTGGCTTACATGGCTTGCTGGCAGCTCGAGGGCTGCTTCATGATGTTCTGTTTCTGCAGGTATGATAAGACGTCAGAAGGTGGCACCTCAGGATATGGTGGAGCACCTGGAAGGGCAAAAGGAGTAATGGTAGAAAACACTATAGCAATGGTTGCAGATAGCAGCTTCTGTGCAACTGCCTTCCTTCTCTACCAAGATCTGTTTTTTTCATATCACAATTCACAATGACAGAAAGTCTAAAAGGAATTGACAAGACTTTGCAAGCTGGAAAAAAGCAGGGTGCCTAATTAAAAGGCCCAACTTTACATTCTAAAATTTGAGATTTTGGGTCTTGTTAATTTGATGCTTCCTTGCATATTTTTTTATTATCATTAATCTTCTTACCTAATGTAATCATTTCATACAGTAGAATTCCAAAAGACCATCTGCAAGAAAAGAAAACAAAGCAATGTTGTTTGCTGCCTTAAATACATAAAAACAGCTAGGCATGGCCTGCAGACAGGAGAAAGTATGAGCTGTAAAAGTGGAGCATTACACTGAAATTTGAACTGCCTTCCTGTGAACTTCGGGACATGAAATCATACATAAAGGAGTGAAACTGACATGTTTGACACACAGGTGAACTTCTAGCCAAAAACTGAAGCCATACATGTCTGCCTTGATGGTGGGGGCTTTGCCCAGGAGCCTCTCTGGTGCCTGCCACTTGACTGGCACTTTCCGTGTGACTGAGCTGGCACCACGTGTGTGACTTTCATAGGCCAGGCCCAAACCACAGAGCTTAGCAGTGAAGTTGTGATGAAGAAGGACATTCCTGGCAGCAACGTCACCATGGAACAACTTCTTTTCTTCAAGATAAGCCTGGGAAATCGGAAAAGAAAAAGAAAACAGGATGATTTCAAAAGGAAATTTAATTGATATAAATCTTCACTGAGTTTATGCTTGTCTTCCACACTGTGGAGTCGAGGCTTATGCTCACCAACATAATGGAAGCATATTTGGCTCTGTTTTAACAAAGCACTCATTTTCAGTGCTTAGGCAAACAAGACTTAGGCCACCATGCAAACTTGTTTTGCAATCAAGCAAGAAGGAAAAAATGCAGCCAATGTGAGCAGACTTACCAGAGCTCCTGCAACATGCTGTCCAAGCTCATATACCTGCCTCTCAGTGAGGTCATAGGGGACACCATCCATTGCCATTACATCCTAGAGACAGGACAAGAGACCTTGATTCAAACAAGTGCCACAGCAGTAGGATAGTGGGGAATGTTTCCTCCTGATCTATCTAATCTTATGCTCCTCCCTCTCACAATTGGTCATAAATTGACTGAAATGTAAGAGGACATGGATGGATGATGCTGATGGTGTGTTGAGTAAGACAAATACACTAGACACAACTGGTGGGTAAATTGAAGGGTGGGGAAAAAATTAATAGGTTAGACAGAAATTGTCAGAATGGCAGTAAAGAATGACAGTCCACACAGATGAATGAAAAATACACTGTAAATTAGAATGATGAGTAGAAAAGCACATTTCTAACATATGAATGGCTACCTGGTGTGAGACTTACAGTCCATCCCTCTTACCACCCTGCCTGTAATGGTAAGAGAGAGAGAAATAAGAGAGAGAGAATAAGGTAAGCACACAATGTTCTTCCTGTACCATTTTACAGCCCACAGATACATTCTATTTATAAGCTTCCTGAGATGGTTATGGTTTCAACATGTTCAGTAACCTTTGAAAGGTTACCTTCCATGACTGATCTCATATGAATTTTCAATATCCACAGCAGTCAGCAGCAAAGAATTCCATTAGTCAACTCCTCACTTCATGGAGAACCAGCTCCATTTGTTTGTTTTGAACATGACATGTACTAGCTTTATTTGCTACTGCCTGGATCTTCTGCTGGACAGGACAGGAAGCAATCCTTCTGTATTTAGAGTTTCAGGTATAGGAGAGTGATGGATTTACACAGTAACACGGTGCTTCCGTGCCTTTTGTAACAATGCATCATACAAACACAGAATATGCTGAGCTGGAAGGGACCCACAAGGATCATCGAGACCAACTCCTCGCCCTACACAGGACATTCCAAAAATCCCACCCTGTCCCTGACAGTGTTGTCCAAATGCTCCTGGAGCTCAGACAACATTGGAGCTGTGACCGTTGCTTGGGGAGCCTGTTCAGTGCCGACCACCCTCTGTGGTAAGAGCATTTTCCTGCTATTTAATCTAAACCTCCCCTGATATTTGGGGTCTTTTACAGCTTGAGTTAACATTTTCAATGGACTGCCTATTTTCATACTATCAGACCCCATCCCATCAGGTTTTACCCCACATCAGCAATGGGCAGACATGACGCCATCATTCACATACATGAAACTTCTACCTGTGCATTATTTCATGTTTAACTATGCTGAACCTCATCTGCTCTTTTTATTGGCAAGTCTCGCAATCTTGGAAGACTCGTCTGCAATTCCTTTGGATCAGCCCTTGCTTTTACTGGCTGGAATCATCAGCAAATACCATCACGTCACTGTCATCCCATTTTTAGGTTATTAATACATGCAATCAACAGCACCACATCCTAGATAGCTGACCTCCCTCCAGTGCAAGCACCAACCTTTCATTCTTCTATTCTATTTCCTGTCTTTTACCAATTAGTTATCATTCCATGACCTTCTCCCTGTGTTGTAACTGCTTGGCTTTCTTAAAAGCATTTAGAGTGAGACAGTGTTTGAAACTTTAGAAATTCAGGTGGCTGTATCAATTCACTCTAATTCCAGTACCTGCTATGCCCTTCAACGGTCTGCTAAGTAGGACCTATGCAGAACTTCTTTGGGTTATGGAAATGGTTTTGACTGATATAGAGGGACACATGGAGAGATGAAAAGAATCATCTATGACTTATGGATAGATATGTACCTAAGGAATTTAAGAAGCTATTCTGTCATCACTTCTTTTGACTCACCTTCCGACATGTCCACAGAAATGTCAACAAGTCACCAAGAGACACATCTTCCATGACCATATAAAGTGGGAGCTGGTCTATACAACATCCAACCAATTCAACCAGGTTCTCATGACAGCCAAGATTTTGATGGAATTTAATCCTTCCCAAGAAATCCTTTACTTTCTGGAGACTAGCCAGATCTGAAAGAACAAAAGAAAACAAAACCAAAACAACAACAAATGGAAGCAGCAAAGAAGAGGGTGACAGCTAAAATCAACATGATCAGTAATCTTTAATCCTACCAAGACATTCCGACAAGACGACCTTGGAGTTACTATACTGAACATCACTTGTTCTTGCCCAGTGCTGATGGCAAAGCCCTGCCCAGCATCATGTCTGGGATACAGAGACTGTACCAAAGGGGATCCTGACCATGGGCCTTACCTTGTAAGGCTTTCAACACTACAGTCTTAGTCTTCCCAGAGCTCCCAGTTTCCAACTGTGCTCTGTAGATGCTCCCATAGGCACCATGTTTTATCAGCTGCAAGGTGCCTGGTAAGAGTTTCTCTCGTGGTATCTCTAATTCTTTCAGAGTCAAGGATGCAGAATTTAGCAGGCTCTCCACAGATGTCTCGCTCAGCTGGATGTAGCCATTCTCTGTTGAGCAGGGTTCCTGCTGATTCTTCTTCTTCACTGACAAAAGCAAATACATATGATGCATAAAGACAGATGAACTCTCGTGATAGGTGGCAATGATCATCCTTCTATCCTCTTTAATTTTTGCTCCACATTGTTTTGGAAATCAGGGCAAAGTAAGGAACTATTATTGTATCTTAGTTATCCTGGCCCTTGAAGAGGAGAAAGAATTTATCTCCCACTTTATTTGGCAAGAAGACAGAACGAGTCTAGAAACTTCTCCCATATTTAACTACATAACCTTTATAGATAAGACACCTTTGAACTTCCTTCCCATGTGCTCACAAGCAATGACCATTTTCCTTTATTACCAGTTCTCAATTATTTCTCTTAATAAGGCTCAAGAGGCTTTTCCCTCTACATACCCCAAATCTGTTCAGAACTGTATTTTCATTTCCATACAGCCACACGTGTACCCACAAACCTTTCCCTACCCCCTCACCAGTCCCTGTTCTACTTCATGTTGTCTCCATAGGAAAAGGGAGACAGCAGCTTGAAACTAAATTTCTTAAATGTATAGAAAATGGATTAACTACGTGTGATCTATCAAAATTACTATCATTCATAACTACCCCAGTAAAACTCTCCTTGCAGCAGCCTCTAGAAGGCTGTTACATAAGTACACTTTGCAGCTCTTGTGATGTTACCACAGCATGGTAAAGAGCCCACATGGCATGTTGCTTTAGATTTTTTCAGAACCATCACTAGTACAGATTCCACTACTGCTGCTGCAAAATGGAATAAATCAGGGTTCCCAATTTTTCTAATGTTTATTGGACTGCTGAATACTATTTAGGATCCTCAAAACTGTTTTGCCTAACAGCTCAAGCAATGGGGAAATGGAATTGACATCTGGCCACTGAAACCAATACTCTTTCCTCTGGTTGAAAACCACTTTTTTACCTTGGGTTCCCGCTGGTGCTGATTGCTCCTGCTTTGCTCGCAGGCCGCGGCAGTGGAGCCAAAGGATGACAGTGAGTACAATGACAAAAAGTCCCACCAGGAGAACTGGGACTACGATCACTTCTGTTTGATATTCACGCACAACTGTCAGCAGGGAAAGAAAATGGAAAACCAAGGAATAAGCAGCACGTTAGTTCTGTATAACCATGTAGCAACAATCCATTTCATTAACTTTCAACCCCAAAAGTGTGTATTCCCTACTCTGCTCCTTGGGACAGCAACTGGACAGTGTTAGTGCTGCCGTCCTATTTTTCAAAGGTGCTGAGGTGACCTAAGGTCACTTATTTAGATGCCTTAATATGAAGGCCAGGAATTGTAGCCATTTGGAAGTACTATTCACCAGTGAAACAGAAACAGCACTAGCAGTGGGACAGCAGGGAGATGGGAAAGGCTAGATATTGCTATGTCCTCACAAATACACATGCAATTACAGCTCCAGTTCCTTCCAGTAAAATTATACAGAGCGTTTTAAATCAAACAGGGTGTGGTCACCTTTGGAATTTGACTGGAGACATTGCAATTAGCAAGGCTTATTAAGGTAACTATCTTCCTCATGTCTTCAGATTTCAAGGTGGTCAAGACCATTTTTTCAGTTCCCAAAGATGGCAGAAAGTCATGAAATCAAACTCTCACAAAACTGATCCTTTGGGAAGCTGCAGGGAATCTTTAATGACTACTGTATGCCTCACTCAAAGTAGAAATTCTCTGAGATGGCTGAAATTATGTGAGATGAATCCTGCCACAGAGGTTGAATCCCCATACACATTTCTCCCCTGAAACACAATGCAGGGAAAGCTCCATCAAATCTTTCTGTGTAGGCTGGTATGCAGGTGGAGGAGGAGAAAGGGCCTGGTACACTTTTTAGTGAAGCTGGCCTTCCTGCCCAGCATGTGAAAGCTTATTAAAGGAATGTGTGAATCTTACCACATAGCTTGTCATCGCTATTGCACTCCAGCAGCATCCGTGAGAATCTTTTCACATCCTCTGCCATGATCAATTACAAGCAAGCAGGTCTCCAACCCCCACCTCCTGCACAGACATGAAGAATAATAACAAAATTGATTAGGAGAAAGGATGATGATGAAGCAGTGAAGTGAATATGACGCCTTCTACCCCTTACTATCAGTGGCTACACGAAGCAGCACTGGAATTTGGAGGCTCAGAGAATGACACAGGACATCCACTACCACATCCTATGGATGATGCACTACATGACCAGAGAGAATTTAGGATTTAGCTTGTTCTGCAGTGCTTCACAAGCAAATGAGTAGGCTCTGTGGCTGGCATATGTACAAAAGTCCATAGTTATGAACTTCATTTTATTCAAAGAACATCTAATACCCTTCTAGCTAACATACTTCTTAGATGCCAGAATGGCTCAGCATTTCATCTTCTGGTCCATTACATGTGAACAGATCAGCAGCATGCATAGCAAATGTCACTCTTGACTACAGTCCTCACAGTCACAACTCCTACTGTTGCTGCACAAAGACAAGGAGAAAAAAGAGTTGTCATTACGGCTCTCTGGTATCAACTTCTGAGCACTGCCAAGTCTGTAGGTATTCTGAAGCACATCATCTGCAACTCTTTTACATTTGTAGTTGAAAATCCAGAGCCTGTACAATCATGCACCTTTTTAGCCACTGCTTCTTATAAACCTTGCTAAAATTTAAGACTTAAGAGCTTTGCAAAGAGTATCATCTAGAACATTTAATAGGAATTGTGATTTTTATCCTTTAAGTACCTACTTTGTTTTTTGTTGTGAGCTTACGGCAATTAACCTCAGCGGCAAATACAGGGCATTGATTTTATGGAATTTGGTGATGAAACATTTAACAGAGTTTGTTCTCATGCTTAAAATTAATAAGTGAAATTATTCTTTACCAGTTGCACAACAGAGGCAGTAGAGAGAGGAAAATGGAATATATCCGTGCTTTAAGGTATCACAAAAAGTCTGTTTCCTTTTTTTATTTAATTTCATTCTTAACGTCCTAGCAAATTTACCTGGTTCCAAGGTGTGGCTACACCATGAATCCCGTCAAAGGAGTAATAACACAGCAATAATATCAAGTTTTCAGGTGCACTCTGAAAGCAAGCACACTAAAACAACCCACCTCAGCTATAACACACACACACTTACACACAAATATACAGGAACAGTCTTGGCTTCTTTCATTCTCAGATACACACAGACTTCAGGACCATTAGTCAGCAATCATATTTTATAATCTAAGTCATAAACAGTCCAAGCTCCATCCTAAAACTTGCTAATGGCTTTGTACAGGTGCTTACTAGAAATGAATACTGACGTCTAAACACCATGGATGCACAGGTACATAAAAGCACACACACCCCAATTTGTGCTTACAGAGACAGCAGCAAAGATCCATGGAAAAAGCTCTGACACAGCAGCCATGTCTACACTGCTCCCTGTCTGTAAAAAAGATTCTTCCCTACTCCCTTACGCACCTCCCAGCAGTGATGCCAGTGGGTGGCACCTATGTTTTCCAACCATGCTCAGGGCAGAACTATGGGATCCAGGAATGAAAACACTGGCAGCCAATGGCACTTTATTTGCCCTGGCACTCCCATGTGCTGCTGTTGCTTATGGAGGTGTTATTACTGGAAACACTTGATTAAAGACACCCATTTACACTCTGTGTCTATCCTCTTGCTAAATTCAGCAAGCAGAAAAAGAAGTATTCAGCAAGATAATTCTGAAGTGCCTTTCAGTGCTACTTTTCAGGCCAAGACCAAATAAATTCCCATACTAGGCTGTTTCTGCAGCTTACTTGTTTAACAGTAACATCATTGCAGTTCTTACATTCCTATCCTCACCACAAGAACAGTAACTCAGAAATCCACAGAATTCATATTATACATTTAATATTTTTTGTAACGGGAAACACGCAAAAGTTATGTGGAACTAACATGTTCATGTGCATACTCAACACATAGCAGGACTACTGACAGTGCTCAACTATTTATTTTATTAGATCAAGACAGTTTTCCAGTACCAAGCCAGGATAAAGGGGATAAAACTACCTTAAAAGGTTCAAAACCTGTACCTCACTGGCATCCTGATTTTCCTTGCCTGTGTATTGCACTGTACCAAGATCAGTGCTGTCTAGATGATGTGCACATATACACTTGCTTCCTTCAATTTAGAATTTGCATTAGAGAATTTGTGCAATTTCAACTAAATGTCAGCTTATTTATTCCACTGGGTTTTTTAATATTCTTTTACATAGACTGAATTCCACTCACAGGAATTCATAGAAACAAAGAATCATTGTTGTCCTGAGTTTTGCAGTTTCTCAGTGTTTCTCTTTGCTGTAATACTTTCTCACACATTCTTCTGTAAACATGGCCATGGTTTCTTAACAATTATCTATGTTTTGCTAACTGTCTGTGTTGTTTATTATTTCACTATCCTGGGTGGAGAAATATGATAGACAGATGCTTTGACCAATGGAATTAAGAGGTGGTGATTTCTACCTCCAATCCATGGTGATTTGTAAAAACATATAAATAAAGGCAGAGGGTTCTGCCCTCTCTCTCCTTTTTCCCTCTCCGTCTGCTGTCTCTGTGTGATCTTTTATTTGGCTCTCCTTTGGGCTCCTTGGCCTAGCCGGCCTGCTGACCCAGTGCTACAAATCATTAAGGTTGGGAAAGATCCTTAAAATTATCAAGTCCAACAGTGAGCCCAGCAGCACCACCATGTTCACCACTAAACCATGTCCTCATGTGCCACATCCACAGGGTTTTGTACATTTCCAGCCATGGTGACTCTACCAGCTTCACTGGGCAGCCTATCCCAATGACTGATGACTCTCAGCAAAGAAATTTTTCCTTCTATAATATAAACATCCCCTGACACAACTTAAAGCTGTTTCCTCTCATCCTGTCCCTTGCTCCTGCGAAGCAGAGCTTGACCCTGCCCTGGGTGTTCCCTCCTGTCAGGGAGTTATGCAGAGTCAGAAGGTCCCCCTGAGCCTCTTTTTCTCCAGGCTGAGCCCCCCCAGCTCCCTCAGCCCCTCCTGGTGCTCCAGCCCCTCAAGGTCTTTGTGTCATGAGGTTCCCAAAACTGCTCCAGGATTTGAGGTGTGGCCCCAGCAGTGCCCAGCCCAGGGGACAGTCATTGCCCTGGCCCTGCTGCCACTCCATGGCTGGCACAGCCCAGGTGCCACTGGCCTCCTGGGCACACCTGGGCTCATGTCCAGCCACTGTCCCCACCACTCCCAGGGCCTTTCCAGCTTTCCAGCCCCTCTGCCCCAGCCTGGAGCTGCAGGGGGTTGGTGTGACCCAAGGCAGGACTGGGCCCTTGGCCTTGTTGACCCTCAGACTACTGGCGTGGGCCCATGGATCCAGCCTGTCCAGATCCCTCTGCCACGCCTTCTGACCTCCAGCAGATCAACCTGAACCCAAAGCCTGATGTCCAAGCTAAATATACAATGAAGACCATGGTACCTAAAAATAGCAGAAGCAGCTGCTCTTAGACAATGGGAAATACTAGGCAAAACCTTAGTAGAAGTTGAAAGTACAGTCACCAGCACTTGCAAACTGCTCCTGGCAGACTACTTGGTACACCACATGTGGCACAGCAGTTCCACAGCCTGGCAGCAGTGATAGGTTAATTAGCCCCCATCCCTGCTCTGCACCAACACTGCTCCTCTGTGCCCATTTGCCAACAGGATGAACACTTGGGAGAAGGTGGTATTTTTTTTCTGGCCATGTTTGCTTGCCAAGCTGTTTTGCTGCCCTGGAAATTTAGACAAAGCACAGAGGGCAACAGAGGGACAGGAATAAGCAGCTAGAAGATGGCAGCTGTGAGGGCTGCTTAAACAAGTTCAGGAAGCCCAAATACTGAATGTGAATACAGCTGAGCTGAATGAAGTGATCACCAGTGCCAAAAGAAGGGATTATCTCTCCTCTCTGTTGTCTTCTTATTGCTTGTTTTGCTCTCAGTTGTGCAATTGATCACATGGTAAACTGATTAAAACCATTAACCTAGCAGGAAAAATTCACTGGTTTTTTTGCCATGGTGATTTCCTGCCCTTTTAGTGGTTGGTATTAGTCAGGCTAATGAATGGCTAATTCATTTAAAGCTGCATTGTGAAACCATTCACTGTGTCAGCACAGATTCACAGGCACTATGTGCCAGCAGAAGCCTTACCAAGATTCTTCCAGTCCCTTGTCATTCATTCTCTCATGTATACTGTCCCCTTAGCAAGAGCAGAAGCATTCACACAGCAGTGTGATAAACTGAACCAGGAAGGGGATCTACCCTAAAATAACCAATCCTCTCTCACATTTTATGGCCTCAAAGTTCTCATCAGGCTTAAATCATGCTATTTAAAATGCCAGGACTAAGAGTTAAGAAGCCTGACAAACATTGTGGTGAAGACTGAAAAGAACGAGAAATATGCCCATGGAATATATGGGAACAGACAGCTTGAATACTGCCCACACAGAAGCTGCCTGCTGCTTGCTCCTGCCATGTTCAGGAGAGTACGTTGTCCGTATTCACAGCAAATATACAGTTTTGCCACTGAATATGTCTAATTTGTGAGCTATCAGCAGTTCCCATCATCAGTACAAACATGTAAATCCTTGTGTAATGATTAGCTAGAGGTCTAAAGAAACAGATGATTAATTTTGTATGACAAAAAATAAAGACTAAGATTCATCTGGATCTTCATTAGACCCTTTAAAAAGTGCTATAAGCTGATATAGACTTAATGCAGTTATTTCTCCAGACGTCCTGTCCTGCAGTAACTGCACACCACTTTATTATATAAATATTCTTACACTTGTTTTTCATGCACTAATAGTAAGGACCAGCTGTACTATGACTACAGGCACATAAAGAACAGCTGAGTAATTCAGTGACTTCAGTCCAGCACACTGCCTGACTGATAAAATACAAAATAAATCCTTAAACATGATGCCTTCTACTTCATTTCTTGCAGTGGTAGAACTTTGCTCTCCAGCTCTTCCAGTCACCATTTCGCTGCTGACTGTATTATTTCCCTCCTCTTTTATCTGACCTTTGGACATGGTCAACAGTCAAGGCTTTGGCAACTGCTCTGCACAAGCGCACTGTGCCGGCTGTGCAGCTGGAAGGGAGAGGAGCCACCAGGAAATTGCAGGAACCAAACCAGCAGGAAACCACCATGTGTGGGCAGTTGTGTACATTGAATGTGAGAGAAGAGGGGGAAGAAAAGCACCATTGTAAAGCAAGTAGTGAACCAGAGATTTATTTTTCCCTGCCATATCCACCATTTACTAAAGACAGCATTCAAAACAAATTAAAAAAAAGCCTGACAGGTTTCAGCCATGCATTTGTTAGACTACATATTCTGTCTCTTCTACCTGCAGAACACCTTAGTGACTATTTCCAACAGCCTGGCAGACCATAACATCTTTGCAAGGTTTCCCTGGCCTGTGGAATCATCTTATCTCTCACTGCAAGGCACCTGTGGGTTACTGAGCAGCATCTTCAACTGTGCAGAATGGGAAAATCTGACCAGCCACACCAGAGTCGCTTCTGTCCTTGTAAACAAGGATTACAAATAATATACTGTGGTTTGCTGTAACACTGTCTCAGCTATAAAGATTTAGTAGTATAACTCCCTTTTGAAACAGCTGGTATCTGTAACACCCTATAAGAAAACAAGGTGTTTCAAAATTCACATACAGAGACACAGGATTTTCTTTTAGTCCAAAATTAGAAGTAATACTTGAACATCAAACCTAGGCTAGCTGCTACAGAAGCATATTAAGGGAGTGAAAGAAAATTAGGCTGACCAGTTCTGAAGAGCTGGACCATGGAGAAAACAGCAAATAATGAGGCCCATGCTGCTATTTGAGCAGGTGGTTACTTAGGGCAAACTTGGCTCCTTTTCAATATAGCAAATAAAACAGGCAAAGTTAACAGTCACTACTGCACTGAGAAATGAGTCAGGAGAACTCAGTGCTGCTATATGCTTTTATGGTAAAAATGTTAGTCCAAACTGGTACAAATTCAGTGGAGATATGCAAGTTCTTACAGTGCTAGGTTTTGCTTAAACTCAGAACATCTACAAAAAGTAATTTATTTGTGCTGCATAAGGAAATCTAAGTACAAAAGTGTGAAATAGTGCAGAAGCTGAACGGAGATTAAGACAAAAATATTTTTTCTAATGCAGACATGGCCTAGTATAGTTTCTGGAAAATTAACACACATCTTGATCAGTCCCACTGAGTTAAGGCCACTAAAAGTAATTCCTCACAGGTAACCTGCAGAATATGTTAAAATGATAAAAAAATCCTGAGGAATACATTAAGCTGAAGCCTTTAATAAGCAGGATATTAGAAGTCTAGAGGCCAAACTTTCAACACCACATTCTCACCTATGGCTTCCTTTTATGAAATCAGAATCATATCCTACTTTTGAAACAGTCTCCCTGCTGACTGATCTCTGATTTTGTTGGTAGCTGACTGTACTAAGCCTGTATCAAACTCCAGCACAAATACAGAAATTCTGAAAAACTGTAACAGCAAAAGCTGTGATAGAACACAAGAAGAATGAAGGATTTTTGTTTCAAAGGACCACGCATACATATAGCTCTTGTTGTGAAAAACCTACTGTGTGATAAAAATATTGCATGACATCACATAGCTGCTTAATGGCTTAAGAAATTCAACATAAATCTGCTTTCATAAATTCACAGCCACCTGGAGCTGTGTAGACAACTTTAGTTTCAGTCTCCCAAGTTCTGGATGTTTCTTGGTGGATTTAACACAGATTTTGTTTATAATTTAATCAGTAGCTCGTGCACACACACGTAAACACAGGAAAATCTAGATATCTGCACTACTTTGGGTTAGAGTTCACTGCCTTACAATCAAGCAACAGTGATGGGAGTATAATGGTAATTAGTTCTGAATTCAGCCCTAGGCATGTATTACTCAACTAAAGACTGGACATATTTATACACACATGCATAGCATCACCCTGTTCCAGTGAACTGAGACTAATTTTGTACAAAACTTAATTACTTTGCTAATTTCTTCCTCTTTAAAAAATGCCTGCAAGCTATTTCTTTCAAATCAGCCAGTGTGTAGACGACATCCCTCTTTTTTTTCTGAAATCCCAGTAACATTATGATAACAGAAATTACTGTAAATAGCTTCACAACAAGCAGTAAACACATGCACATATGTACACACACACATACACAGACATAGAGGCTTTAATGTACAGCCACATTCTAATTCAGGTCACATTTCTATTAATAAAATACTATTAAAAAATAAATATTCATGGACTCATCTTCCAGAAGTGCTTTCTCTCACTCACCTGAATGACACCACTTCCCTTGCCCTGCGGTTGCCTTTTTCTGAAGCTCTCCTGCTGCCGGTTCCCAGTTTGTGAGGCCACTCCCAATAACGCTGATGATTACCTTGCTGTGGTTGTAATTCTTATGACCAAGTTCCTCCTCGCTGATTTTTGTACTCCAGTCCCGCCCAGCTTCAGTTCTTTGCTTCTCTAGGTTGTCTCAGCTGTCTCCCCAGGGATGTCCAAATCACAGCTGACAGGAAGGCACACACTTGCAGAACGGGTCTGCCTGGCTTCCACACACCAGCTGCTCATGGGCTGACTACAGAGACAGGCACAGCAAAGAACCCACAGGCAGGCACCTGCATGGAATTTGAAAGACAGACCAACACAGATCAAGAGGGATAGGCTATGTAATAAACAGAATTCATACACTTCTGGTTATAGGTTCATGTTTAGGAAAAAATGGGCTCTTGGAACAGAAAATCTGTACAAAACCCCCAGGACTCCAGAGGCTGAAAAAGTGTTTCATGAGGAACACAATCTGCAAACGAAGAAAGAGATAGAAGATTAATAATGTCAAAACATGCTAGAGCAGACAGCAGGAATGCAGGGTTTTTTCACAGTCTGCCTTGCCCCTTGGTGTCCCTCCTGCTCAGGCTGTCCATGCATTCTGCCAACATTTTGGAAAATGGCTGGAGCCCTGCCATCAGCTTCCCTCTGCCCTTTCCTCATACCATCCTGAGCTCCCCAACCAGACCAAGAAATATTCCTGGAATTCTCTGTGACCTTTTCCTGCCATTATGCCCTTGGGGCCTCCAGTGTGCTCTCCTGGTGCCCTCACCAGCCATGGGGTGTAATCTTCATTGCACCTCAGCATTTTAGTTCTGGGGACTTTCTTCCCAACCAACCCATGTATGCAAGTCCCAGCTGCTGGCCTGCCCTCCGCTATCACCGGTAAATCCTGTCTTAAGAGTTACAGATTCCTGAGTCCTGGCTTTATGAGTCTACACAAGACTATTTGTTTACCCACTTCATAGGAGTGAGAGACAGTTGCATTTCAAGAGTAAACAACAGGAGACCTACTCCTTGTTAAGAGACAAACTTCATTTCACAGTCAGCAACAAGACGCAGGTGGCTTTGGGAAGGTGAAACAGATGATGTGATCTCTGCCAATTGTTTTAGCCAAATTCACCTACTCCTGTTAGCATTTTGGTGCTGCATATAATTATGTTGTTGTGGGAAAAGTTTTAGTTGTGGAACAATCAATAGCTTTATGCATCAAAAGACAATAGTTACTTTAAGAGAGACTTCTCCTTAGCATTATTCTTCCGGCTGGCATTTACTACCCATGTGTGCAAAATGGTGAAAACCAGGAGTGATTTTTTCATTGCTTGCTCTTTCTACAGACACTGGCAGGAGTGGGAAAAATAGTATCAGTGAAATAGTCCTGTGATTTGGATTTTTATCTCCTGAGAAATCAGGAGAGATGTCTTCTAGACTGAAAATTTTCTTGAATTAGAAAGATGACTACAGCTGCAGCGTGTAGGCTTAGGCTCTTGTTTCAGCTTTCCTCTCATTCTAGGACTAACCTGCATTGAGTCTCTGCAGTGTTTTCTCTGTGAAGAAGCAGGGTATCTGTCATAACTCATTCTCCATTAAACAGCAGGTAAAATGCAAATAACAGTTCCTCATTTAAATGAGTTCCTTACTGGAATGAGTTACATTCCACATGCACCTTTCTCAAGGGCACCTGGAGGAAAACCTATTCAGATTCCTGTTTAAAAATATGACAATTGAAAATCTTACTCTTTCTTTCAGTTTCTACACCTCCCTACAGTGGAAGAAAGTGTGAAAGGCAAAAGAAAGGTTAAATATTCAGGGTAAGCATACGCAAAAGCAGCATCAGCTGCAGCTTTTAAATTGCCCCACCAGTCTCTCTGTTGTGCTCCCAGTCTGACTGGTTGGATAAGATATTTTGATGGTTCAGAGTTCAGGCTTCAGTCTGCATAATCTTCCTTATTCATCAACAAGCCTGTCCCCCTGTTTAGTGAAGTGACAGAAGTCATTTATTGTCTTGTGAAAAACAGGCTTTTCCTGCCATGTCTTGTATTGTGTGTGGATCCACAAAGACAATGTTGCTTCTTTAACACCCTCTATCCTTCTCTGCTTTTTCCTTATGATTAAACACACTGAAAAGCAGCGGACTGGCAGTCTTATTAATATAACCATCGCCTTTATCTCCAGGACAGCTTCAGCACACCTACAAACCACCCTAACCACACACATATGCTGCACCATAGCCTCAAGACGGGGTTCTGGGACTAAGCAGTAAAGTTCTTGAATTATTTTCATATTCTAATGTAAGACTTAAAACTGTGGCTTACAACTGACAGACTATGACTGACCTTTTGGTCAACTTATGACCACAGAGGTGTAGAAACCCAGAAGATAAAGGGCTAATGTGTAAGTCTCAAACAGCAACAGCCAGATGGCTGCAGAGACAGCCAAGGATTGTTGGTAATAACCAAGGATTGTTGGTACTAACACGCAGTGATAAAGAACACAATGTGGCTTGTGGAGAAGGGGCCATGCAGGGGACAGGCAGCACTTTCCTGAGACAAACACCCTTGCTGTAGTTCCTGGAAATAAGCACAACATGGTACAACACAGGAATCATCTAAAAAACCCCTCCCATCATTATACCAGATCTCTGTTCTGCCTCATGAGCTTTGCCTCTCAAGATAGGTTTTCTTAATCAAGAAAAATTGTAATCCTATTTATTTTTTTAAAATGGCAATTCTAGTGTGAAAATCACACTAGAATTGCCATTTTAAAAAAATAAATAGGATTGTTCATTCCTGTAGTATTCATTATTGAAAATTTCCAAAGGTAGCACTATATAGAAAAGAAATAAAGTAGAAAACTGAAATGACTGAATTATTAGGCATCAATCTTCATCAGTCAGTTGAAGGTCCAATAATTTGCTAGCACTTCCTCTATTCAAGGATTTTACTCAGTTGCTTTTGAACCCCTGCAAAACTTTAGCAACACAATGCTCTGTGATAAATTATACTGCATTCATGCAACTTGGGTGAATAAATACTTTATTTTGAAGATGAATTCTCATCTTCAAACTAGCTATTCAGTTGGCAGTGAAATGAGTGGTGATTGCAAGAGATGAGCAAGTTCGCTGCATAAGGAGAATACTAATATACCAAATAATTTAAAAACAGGACTAAGTCTGTGTTTGTGTGGATGAAAAAGGAGAACAAGAGACAGTTCAAACCAATCAAGGTTTAGATATTGATCTGGAATGGGACATGACCTGGAGCATGGACAATTCAGAAATGGGACTTGATTCTCGCTCTGCTATAAACCAGGTAATTCCTATCTATAAACTCTTGACAAACTTAAGAGTCTTGTTGCTCATTCTTCAGAAAATTTCTAATCTGATCTTGCCTAGTCCTGCAAACACCTTCTCCAGTTCGGTTTTGTTTTGTTTTGTTTTGTTTTAATGAAGGCAAAGATCATAGAATCACAGAACAGTTTGGGAAGGGACCTTCAAACACCATCCAGCTCCAACTCCCCTGCTATGGGCAGAGACACTTTCCACTACTTCATATAGCCTAACCCTGGACACTTCCAAGGATGGGCATCCACAACTTTCTCAGGGCAACCTGTTCCAATGCCTCACCACCCTCACTGCCAAATATTTTTTCCTTATATCTAATTTAAACCTACTCTCTTCAGCTGTGAACCTGCTGCTCGTTATGCTGTCATTGCCGGCCCTGGTCTGACGTCTCCCTCCATCCTACAGGCGGGAAGAGACTCCCTAAGAAAAGCAGCAGAGGCACCACCCAGCCTTCACACTTAGGGGTTAAGATCTACCTTCTGGGTTACTTCCAGGAAAGCTCCTGAAACCCCCGCGGGCCATCTGGCGCGGCCGGTGTCGCCACGGCTGCAGCTGGTGCGGCTGGCGGTGCGCGGGGCCGGCGCAGGGCGCTCCGTGCCGCAGGCGGGGCTGTCGGAGGGCGGGAGTTCCCGCCCCTCGTCCGGCCGCCAGGGACGGACACCGAGCCGGCAAGGGACGAAAAGATGGGACAGTGCCCAGCACCCCCGGCCCGCCCCAGGAGCCGGGACGGGCCGGCAGGGTCCTGTTTAACATACTCTATCCTACTCTGCTTTTTCCTTATGATTAAGCACAATGAAAGGCAGCAGACTGGCAGTTTTCTTAACATAACCAACCCCTTTATCTCCATGACAGCTGTAGCGCACATAGAAACCACCCAAACCACACACACGGCTGGGTCCATGATGCCACACAGAGCCGGCCGCGGCGGCGCTGGAAACGAGGGGCAGGCGGGACACGGAGGCGGGACACGGAGGCAGGACACGGAGGCGGGACACGGAGCCCGGACACGAAGCCGGGACACAGCCATAGCACGGTCCCGGCGCCGCGGAGCGCCGACCGCGCTTCTGTCCGGGCCGCCGAGCTCTGCCACGCTTGTTTTCGTGAAACACAGAATCAACCGAGCTCGCGAGCTCGAGGGCTGAGCGGGCGGGCGGGCCGGGCACGGCCGCGCGCGGGGTTTAGTGTCCCGTCACCGCCCGCTCTGCCCGTGAGGACGGTGGCGGTGGCGGCGGCCGGAGCGTGTCCGTGGTGTGGGACAGCACCGGGGCTTGGGCTCTGCCAGGGCTCCGGGCAAGGGCACTGCCCCGTTAACCTCAGCTTTACCCCGCTGTTCGAAGAGACACTTGGAACACCCCGCGTCTGAGGTCTGGCACCGGTTTAAAAGGCCGTAAAGCCATTGCAAACCACCCGCCGTGTTCCTTCCGCACATATCGGCAATAAAACCCGGAAAACACATACCCACTGAGTATGAGAAATCATAGGATAAAAGCTATGCAGTGTGATGTATAAAGTCACTACACGTAAGCTCTTCTGTCTCTTTCTTCGTAGTTCCGTCCCATCCATTGGTGGTTTTCAGAAAAGGAAGTTAAAGGCAATGTTTTGTGTCACATTTTCGGTGAACACTGAGGTTCTAAAACTGTATCTCTGTTTTTGCCCCAAGCATTTTGACATCCTAGAATTTCACTTCCTACAACTAAAGGAGAGGGTAGAGAATCATAATCACTTAGCTGCCTCTGTGGTGACAGAAGTTAGTGTTTGTACTTAAGCTGGCTAGAGCCTGCAATTGTGAAATAAATACTGGTTACAAATGGGGACTTTACAAGTAACTTTGAAAATCAAGAGTTGCTCTGGGTCAGAGTATTTGGGAGAGAAGCTGGAAGACAAATGTAACAGGGTAATGAAGTTTGCTAAGGAAGGGTTTGACACAATGATCTGTTATTACTGATACCATATATATTTGGCACAAGCACAGCATATTTGAGCTAATTCTTTCTACTTAAATTAATTTCAAAATTGTTTAAAAATAACATGCAGCATACAGGTGATGACCAGTAACCTTAAGGTCAGATTTTTGCCGAATTCACATGTAAATCTAAAATGTATATGCTTGTTTTAATTTTATTTTTAATTGCAATGTTACTTTGTCTCAGCTGTGAAAATCGACTTTCTTGAGAGTAAAATAAAGTAGGAAATTCCTGGTTTCCTTATAGATGGCTGAATCAGAATCTCAGGAAGGAAACTATGATAACAGCAGAATGATGGGGGAGGACTTGAAAAGAGACATGGAGGAACTTCTGGATAAAATGGAAAAACTAACAGGTACAGGTCTTTATTAAGAATTATACAGATTTTTGTACTAAAGACACTGTAGATTTATTACTTATATTTATTCAGTAAACTTCTGTGTGATAGAAATGTAAATGAAAACAATCACCATCAATTAATGCCCTTGTTCTTAATTGTGAAAAAGCTTGCAAATAATTTAAACAGTTCAGATGGCTCAGAATTAAAAATCAGTAGGTGATGGATGCTTAGTTCAGAGTGTTGGTTAAAACCAGAAATATTACTAAGGTGTTTAATGTACAATTATTAAAATATAGTATATAAAATGAGACTTAATTCTGAAAAATGGATGCATACCATCTCTCAGGTCAGTGCACTACAGTGAATTCTTGGTAAAATAAAAGGGAAAGTATGACATAAGTGCTAAGACTATTTGCTCAGCTTTATCAGATACTCATAATTTCAAAATCAATTTCACTATTGAAGTTACTCATTATTTCAAGATCAATTTCATTACTTATGTTATCCTTAAAATATTTCATTGCTACGTTGCAGCCTTCTTGATCTTACTCTTCCTCACCTAACACAAGCTGTAACTGGTCTGGAGAGAGAATTCCTTATATAATATTCATATGTTTTAAAACAGTTCCTTGACCCTTTCTATTTGATTACCTGTTTTGTTGTCATTTTTAGGTGAAGCGTCCATCCCCCTTTCACAATTTACATCAGTGTACTTCTATTATGAAATATTTTGAGACATTTATAAAGAAGTAATATTGAACAGTCTATTTAATCTTGAGTATTGCTGAAGGCAGTTTCCATTTTATTTTCCAGATCTTCTTGAAGATCTGAACTGATAATAATGAATTTTATTTGTTTATGGAATCAGCCATTGCTTTTTTCTGGCCAGAATTCCTGGTTAAGTTGTATCTGCTGTGTTTGCAGTGCGTGCAGTCTGGATGGCCTACAACTTCATAGCCATCCGGACCAACCCAGACTTGACCAACGCCATGAAGCACTTGGAAGATGCCTTCCTGAGGTGCAAAGAGCAGATGGAGAAGGAATGGCAAGAGGTGCCAATGAAATCTAGAGGTGAAGGGCAAAAAAAGGAATAAATTGAACTTGGTCATGCTGGGAGAACAACATCCCTTGGAAAATCACTTAGGTCTGTATCTCTTCCAGCTGTGGAGTTTTCACAGCCACTGTGGGAAATGGATTGGCTTTCCTCTAGCTAAGAACGACTTATTTGTGTACATCTGTGAAAGTATTTTAATGAGATTACACATATAGCTTGGTATTGCTGAGGGTAGAAGGCAGCAGTGTGTGTATTTGCACGACGCCCATCTGTAATCCCTGTAGTATTGCACCTGCAATTTACACACCTTCTGTCCTTTTTTCTGGAAGATCATACTCACTCCATGGTCAGTGTAACTGGAATTCTTTGAGACCTGAACAGACTGGGGGGTGGGGACCAGGGGTGCTGTAGAGGACCATCACAGTGACATTGCATCAGCTCATGCCTTTCAAAGAAAACTGAAGAACTGTTTATTTTTCCAAATGAAAAAGAGGTGAAATTCTAGATTTGCAGATAGATTGAGTTGGTTTTATTTGGGATTATCATCTAGGTATTCAATTACATAGTTTTGTTTTTCAGATAGATCATCTGTACTTGTTTCATTTTCTTCCATTAGATTTTTAACCATGTCTTTGAACTGGTTTCCCCAAAAAGATTGTTCTTCTCAAACCCTCTGAAGGTGGCATGACTTACTGAAGTAAAAATTTTTTACCATTATAGACTGCAGTGTGTGTGGTGGCATTGCTGCAGGAACCAAAGTAACCATGTTATAAAACATGCTTCTCTCCATATGTTCTTACTGTGCAATATTAGAAAAGGACAAAAAAATTACTTTTTTAGTCAGAATGTGGATTAAGAGCAGCACCTCATGGCTTGTGATTATACATAAATGAGTAATTTATCTGAGATGGAAGTCAGTGCAACAAGTTCTGTGGATCTTCCCATTCATTAAAATCAGTCTCTTTTAACTAGAAAGTAAGCACTATGTAGCAAGTGAGAGCATCTCCGTCTCCTCTGGAAAAGTATTTAATGATTTAAATCACAACTAAGTGGTCTCTGAAAGTTTGCTAATTTTTAACTATGTATTTCTTTGAGATTGGTTGATCTAAATTCAGACAGAATGTTTATCCACTGAAGTGAAAAATATATTTAGAAATTTAACTTTCTTTTTAATGCTACCAAGTATTTCTAGAGGTACAAATGGTAAAGAACAATCTTTGAACTGAACACTTGACTTTCCAGTGGGTAGGTCTTCACTTCTCCCCAAGATTTTCTTCCCAGTTCTGTGATGATTATGAGAGGAAAGTTAGGGATAGGCAGCAGTGCTTATTCCTAGAAAAACTATACAGCAAAATATTTATACTTTTACTATGCTATTTTTTTTTTAAATTTCAGGTTGAATTTCTTCATTTATTGGGTTATTACTCACTACCTACCCCATTTCAGCCCCCCTACAGCCGAGCCCAGATAGCCCACATTGCAACACCTGTTTACCTCCTGGCACAGGGGTGCGTCCATGAACTTTCAGAAAAAATTATGTGGATTAACAGCCCCATCTAGTGCTCACATAACAGTACCAGTAAACTGGATTGCTGACATCTCTTAACTCCCCAGCACCCATTTTTTGTGATGAGAAGTGTCAGCAAAATGTGGTGTGTAACACTGCAATGCTTTTACCATCCACATCACAGCAAAATTTACTGATGGTAGTTAGGCACTGCACAAGTTGGCAAGGCAAGGGGGCTCATGCCCAAGAGTAACCAATCCAAGAGCCAACAAATGGAGCCATTCATATTCTCAATACTGTTTCAGAGTTTCCATTAACAGTTTCTTAGATGTGATTTATACAGAACCTCCTCGTGTAATTCTAATGGAAAATCTGATGGTTGAAACTCTGCCCCTCTCTCTGGTGTAAAACAACTGAAAGGGGGCTGTGAACATTTCATACATCCACTCAGGCATCTTGACCTTGTCAGAACATGACCTAAAGCTCTGTTTAGAATATTTATTTTATTTACTTCTACTGCTCTCCAGTTCTTTATTATAGCCCCAGTTCACGTTATCTCAAAAAGGCTCAAGTATCCATACAAGCTGTTTTACCTTTAAGCATAAATAGTTTCAAAATTTCAGTCAAGATTCTTGCAGCAATTTTTCCTGAAATTTGATCTGTAACACCTCTATTTACACATACTATTTAAAATAATGTTCTTTTTTTTTGAACAAGAACTGCATCACATAGGCAGTATTGGCATGAAAGTGGCAGTGTATAATTAATTCCAAGGACCTTTGTGGTCCTACTGAAGTCACCACTTACACATCAAAACTGAGAGCTAAACATTGAAGAATAATGTATTTTGACATTAGTCAGGAAATATAATGAAGCTCTGAGTCTTCTCTATCGCATTTTAAAACCTTAAGATATTAAAAGTAATTTTCCATTTCATCAGCTGGCGGTATTAAGTAATCAAGATAATTTTCTGCTTCATGCTCTAGGACTCAAAATCAAATCATAGCAGCCTTGTTCCACGCTTGCAAGCAGCACAAAATAGAAAGCTCAAGCTACCACCTGTTTGACACGGCCTCCAAAATCTTCTCATCCCCCTTCCACATGAGGAAGCATCCCCCTGCCACCTGGCTCATGTAGCTGCTTTTCCCTACAACTCTGAGCATTTCAGAGTGTGCATTTTCTCTCTGCAGAATCACAGTGGTGCTCAAGGCTCGTTGGTTCTCCAAAAGGCCAAACCAGCAGAAAGCATAATGATGTCTAAGGCCATGGCTTTGAACTCAGGATCTGCAAAGAGACTCTAAAAAAGCCACAACAAATAACAGACTTGCACAGCTGATTTCACAGCCCTTATAGCAAGCTATGGAGCATGGGGTTTTCTTCCGACTGCAACAGAAAATGCCTCGCTTCCAAGGCATTTGTTACATCTGTGTAGTCCTCTCATAGATACAGAAGCTTACAGGACATGTATCTCTCCAGACTGTGAATGCCTTCTATTGCAATTACGTTCAAACAAAACAGTAGACAGACAACTGCCTACAAAACTGGTCTTCTTCCTCTCTTTATCCTCCTCCAAAGTTCACAAGCCACAGGGAATGTTTTTGCAGCATTACTCTGCAAATTCAAAATCCGTAGAGCTAAGTGTCTTTTTAAGAAACCAAACCCACAAAACACAAACTAAACTCTCATCTGAGATTCTGCTTGAGGCAAATAACCTATAGCCTTAACTTACAGGTACACAAGCACCAGCTGCCAAGAGAAATAACCCTTATTATTGAGCACCAGGTTTATAATTTTTTCTGCCAAATTCAGCTAACAAGAACACAGGTGGCCTAGAAAAGGAACAATTTCTGCCCGGCCCAAGACATCTAAAACGTAATTTTAGTAAGTGCTTTAAACTTTGCTAGAGATAAGCTTGTATTTTCATAACCAGGGATGAAGTAGGCTATGTCAGTCACTAGCTTCTGTTTTATGCAAAAATCCTTATTACCAAGGCAGAACAGAAATAACAAATGGAACTCAATGCTAAGACACTTCTTGCATCTCTCTCTCAGTTTCTCCTAAGACAGCTAGTTAGGGGGCTTTTGTTAACCTCATTCAATCTGACCTACATTTTTGTAGAGATTAAGAAAATTCTCTTTGGCCTGTCCAATCTCTCTTTAAGAAAAAACATCTACTTATGGGAGTTCAAATAGTTTTTATGACAAGTTCTGCAGTAACATTTTTGTATTTATTAATATCTTGCATCTGTATGTTATGGTGAAATTGCCAACCTCTCCCCAGTGTGCCTGAACATTTAGCTGTGAACAAAATTTAAGCCTAGTAAGATTTACCTTATTACATTTTATTTTGTGCCAAAACAGACGTGTTTCTTCATCTTCCAAGGAAAGACTTCTTCCTCAACCAAGACTGACTTTCACTTCACAACTCATTAGAGGTTCCTAATCCATTGCAATTCAGTCAGCTGTAGGCAGTGCAACTCATGCACCACTAAGCTTTTTCCTACCCTCCTTTTCCCCAAGGCAAAGGCAACAGGGTGCAAGGGCCTTTCCTCACCTTCCCAAAAGCTGGAAGCAAAAGGCTTTTGAGTGCAGTTATGCCCTGTACTCCCTGCTTACTTCCTGAAGACTAACGGGAGTATTTGTTTGAGAAACAAATATATTTATCTAAGGTTTGGGTAATAGCAACTGCAAGACAGGAACATGAGAAATGCTGGACTAGACAATGAAGGACACAAGATATGCACCCATACTCAACAGCTGGAAGCAGACTAACACCTGGAAGACAACCAGGTTTTAGGGAGGAACATTAGAAAAGCACTGATGTACTTTGCTCATTAACATGAGACAGCATAGGTACAGAGATTTTGCTGGTTTGAAATAAGAGAGCAGAAGCCAGTGAAACACTATTCAGAACAGAAGCTTGGATGAAGTGGTAGTTACTAAATCAGTGTCCTTTTTGAGCAGAGGAGTCTCAAAACTTGGATTCTACTGTTTATAGAACACAAAAGCCTAGCAAAACAAATGAGGAAAAAAACATTCCAGGAACTCACTCCACATCCCCCAAACTCCTGCCACAAGACAGTAACAGGAAAATCCAACCATTAAACATCATTAGAGCCAGAAGAGCAGAGGGGACAGTTATAGCTCTTGTTGTGTGGTTTCTTTGCAGAAGCTGTTTTGCATTGAAGTATATCCACCTAACCATGCTCATGTATCATCCAGCAGGACACTAAAGAGGCAGCTCTCTTTCACATATAAATGCTGAAGCAACAAGCTTAAAATAATGAATTATTTTAAAAGCAAACATGAAAAAACACACTAACCCAGATTTTTTTGGTAGTTGAAATCACTTTTATTTGTGAGGAACGTCATCCATGCTGCACAGTTTCAAATAGATCTTAACAAGGAAAGCGGAAGTTTGTCCTCCCCACGTCCTGCAGTGAACAGGACTGGCACAGAAAAAAAACTCACACTTGGGAGGTTTAGCACCAGCATCCAATAAAAAAAAGCATTTTATTTCAATTTTAGTTCTTTGGTTGGGTTTTTTCCCTTTTCAGTTTGATACCAAAAGAAAAATTGAAAAAAAAAAAATCAATACTAGCAAAACAGTGAAATTCTAGGGAAAAAAACCCCAAAAAACAAAAAGCCCCATAGTTGCTGTTGAAACTAGGGAGGTTGTTCTTTCTGAATCTCGCTCTCTTTCTCTCTTCATGCATCTATCTTGTAGGCGTTCCCTGGATCTCAGCTGCTGGTAAATTTTCTTTTACATTTTGTATTTCAAATATTTGCTTTCATCATCACTGTTGACAATTTATTGCTTGTGTGTTTCTTTGGTGTTACTTTTGAGTTGTATTTTAGGACACCTGTTGAAGAGGCAAATTAAAAAAAAAAAAGCAGTTTAAGTTTCACTTTCTCTTAAACAGACAAGATGTCAAATGAAGAGAGAGTTATAACAGGCAGGATAAGCACAACTGGCTTATCTTGTCCAAAATCAGGATCTTCCTAAACTAAAGTAATTCATCAGCAGGTGCTGCTACTATACAAACCAGAGAGCTTCCTGGAAAAAAATAAATCAATTATAAAGCAAAACTTACTTTGTGACAAATATGGACACAGGGGCAGAGGAGAGAAAGAAGAGAAAAGCAGCATCTTGGTTTGCCTACACAGCACTCTCAGAACTTAGCACAAATATCAAGCCATATGTAAGGGGATGTGGCCAGCATCCTAGAAGCATAACAACGCTGCTTCCACTGGAAAACAGGACTATCCATATTCCTTACCTGAGCGATGGTAAAGGTGCCTGGGGAGCCGGACATTACTCAGCACCACTCTGCTCTGTCACTGGAGCAGGATTTTCAGCAGGTGTTTCAGTTACCTTTGTCTGAGACACAATAAATTCTTATTATAGGTGAAGGCTGACCTCTACTCCCTTCCTCTATTCAGTGGTATAGCCAGCATAACCCAGGTTTTAAAACAAGAAAAATGAATCTACAGAAAACATTAAATTTTAGTGTATTTCCTGTAGTTGAGTATTACCCAACAGATTCTGTCAAGGGAACACCTGAAGTAGACACTGAATGAGAAAGTCTTCCCTCATTAAAGCAGAATCTGTTTGCAAGCAGTTTCCTGAAATTATCTGGTTAAAACAGTTCAGGAAATGGATCTAGAGCTTTCAAATCCATCTCTTAGCTATGTACAGAGTTAAGGCTTGAGCAGGTGGGAAAACACAACTGTTTCCACTTTAAAAATAGCTGTTACAGTCTGACCCCAATTAAGAACTATCCAGAAGCAATCCCTATCCCACTGCTGGTTCCTTTTAAGATGAGGTGCTTATTCTCCAAGAAGGTCAGAAGCAGGCAAGGAAATCAGCATGTCAGATTTGGTCATCAGACTTATCTAGTACATGAATACACTTATTAAAAACTCACACAGGGCAGAAGGTCTTGAGCATTCACCCTATTAAAACCTTAGTCTCTGCCACACAGAATCATAAAATGTTTTGGGTTGGAAGGGGACCTTTAAGATTACCTTGTTCCAATCCCCTGCCATGGGCAGGGACACCTTTCACTATCTATCCCAGGTTGCTCAGAACCCCATCCAACCTGGTCTTGGACACTTCCAGGGACAGGGCAGCCACAGCTTCTCTGAGCAACCTGTGCCAGGACCTCACCATCCTCACAGGATGAATTTCTTTCCTCATATCCAATGTACACCTGCTCTTTTTCCAGTTAAACTCATTCCCCCTTGCCCTGTCACTCTATGCCCTTGTAACAGTCTTGTCCAATCTTTCCTGTGGGCTCCCTTCAGGCACTGGAAAACCACATTTAGGTCCCCCTGAAGCCTTCTCTTCTCCAGGCTGAACCATCCCAATTCTCCCAGCCTTTCCTCCCAAGAGAGGTGCTCATGGCTGTGAGCAGTTGGCTGTCCCTACCTCTTTGCCATCCTGTGCTGGAGCGCTGGCTGGGCGTGGCCGGCGCCGGTAGTTGTAGGGGCGTCGGTAGCCACGGCGTAGGGGCTGCTGGCTCATGGCATTGGCCTCATGATGGTTCTCCTTGTTTTCAGCCTCTCCGGTCACTGGGGCAGGGCGTGGGCGAGGGGGCCCTCTGAAGAGGGGCAGAAAGAGGTGTTAAGTATGAAAGAAGCCCAAAAAAGGTTAAACTGCAGCAATTTTAGCCCAGCAAAACCTTCCATACCCAAGTATCATCCTCAACAGTTTTGACTGCTGGCAAACCACCCCTTTGGGGTTTGGCTGGCATATGGTTGGAAAGGAAAGACAAGGAAGGTGGGTGCCTCTTCACTGCTGAAGCTACATCACCATATTCTACTTTCTATCCTGCAATGAAGATAGAGTCAGCCCCTTTGAATTGCTGGCTAGGAGAAGAAACAAGCCAGCAGTGGCCACACAGGCTGATTGTACCAAGTTAGCCTTGGCAAGGCTATATACCAGTCCAGTCCTATTCCTAATTAATGGTGCAGTCCTTGCAATCCTCCTCACTTCTACCTGCACACCATTCCTGGATCTTTGCCTCGTGTTGCCCCTCTTAACCATACAGGAAAGCACAGCACCTACCACAGGTGAGCTGGACCTCATTAACACTAAGCTACCAAGTCCATGGTCTTGATGCATACAAGAGCATTTCACCTTATTTCCAGTATAAGCAATGTCTATAATCTATTGAAACACAGCCAAAATCCAGTTCCCATTAGCTAATCCACAGCTACCTAGTCCCAAAAGCCAATTTAACTTTTTCAAAGGAACCTAACAAAAGCACCAGTGTGCCTGTAAACAAAAGCAATACCTGTGAACTCAGAAGCATTTTACACTGATAGGATGTATCGTTCCTCTTATAGGAAAAATGCATCAGAAAATTACAAGTTTCCATTAGTCATGGACGAGTTACTCAGCCTGTGACTCAACCACATGACATGCAAAAGCCTCTCTGGACTTGCTATGGTGCTATCTCTGACTGCCCAAAGCTAATGAAGACTTTCAGGAATTTAATTTATTTAGCTCAGATGCCAACAAGCAGCAAGCATCAGTAATATCCCATTTCCCACAGTCCTAGATAAAAGAGCCAAATTGAACATGAATAGTCATAAACAGAAAAGCTCAAAGTAGAGTGGAAGGCTTGTGGTTTTAGACCCAGATTCCAAAAGGATGGATCCATTGTGCATGGAACAGGCAAGTCATTATAATTAAGAACAATCTTGTTATCCCTATCAAATTCAGCTTGTTGCTGCTGTTACATTGTTATTTACCTCTTACTTTTTGCTTTTGAACAGACATGCACATGAAAAAATGGAGATCACATCATTTTCATGGTTCATCTCTAAATTCAGTGTTGGAATTTGACTTCATAAGCTACTTGATAAACAAGGACAAGATGAAGAGGGGCAACTGAGTGAATGGCAGACAAACCAGCTCCTTGAGGACCTTTAAAGGTCATTTGTTCAACCCCCTTCAGCCAGATCAGATTGCTCAGAGCCCTGTCCAAGCTGACCTTGAAAGAGGCATCTACCACCTCTCTGGGCAACCTGTTTCAGTGTCTTACTACACTCATAGTAAAAAATGTCTTCCTTCTATTTAGGCTAAATCTCTTTTAGTTTAAAGCCATTACCCCTCATGGGCTAACACAACAGGCCCTGCTAAAAAGTTTATCCCCATCTTTCTTATAAGCCTCATGCAGGTACTGGGCAGTCACCTCCCTTAGCCTGCTAGCCATGCTGCTGCTTCTGCTGCAGCCCAGCATGTGGGCAGATTTCTGAGCTGCAAGTCCACATTACCAGCTCACACACAGCTTTCACCCACCAGCACCCCCAGCATTGTCCCAGATCAAGGATTTGGATTGTTACTTGTCCCGGAAAGTATGAGCGTTCAGCTGGGAGGACACAGACCCTGCAACTCACTTCAATACACAGCTCAGTTGTGAAAAGCAATGGGATGCAAAGAATTCTTTGCCTTTTCTGGGCATTCTGAACATACAAGCACATGAAACAAATTTCTCCTGGTAATTAAAATGCTTCTCACTATCCCTACCATTTGCATAAGTGTTCCCACGCTTGGAAGCCTGCATAGAACACAAAAGCATCTGAATAACTGAGCGGAGGAACTGTACAGACCTGCGATAGCGGGGACGGTAGGTAGGATTCCTGTGCACTTGCTGAAGTTGTCCTCCTTCTGTGACCCCATCTTTGATGTCTCCCTCACCACCCTGCAAAAGAAAACAAAAGTGTTGTATTTGATAGGCAGTATATTAACCATAAATCCAGATGACCTGAATGCAAGCTCAAAAACAATGTATCAGTACAGACACCCCAGTATATTGGGTAAAAAGAAGCAGCAGATTCTCAAAAGGTTTTAATTTGGGCAAAGTTAAGGTGGGAACAAAATAAGAGCAAACAGTGCTGCCCCTGTTCCTCACAGACTAGGAAGCTGTTCTTCTTAGAAACAGTTCTCTCTGATGCATATTTAGTGCCTTTCAATACATGACAATGCACTGTAAGGGGTAAACGTGTTATGGAGAGGCAGCTATTGATCAGGACAATTCTGTATTTGGAAAGCTAACAAAGACATCACACAAACTTGCCACAGACCACTTCACAGTCTACACAAAGCCCCATTCCACAGAGAACCCCCACAAAAACATCAAGAAATTTAAAAATAGAAAAACTATTACCTCACATCAAACACTCTTTCTACACAATCTTTTCAATCTTTTAGAGATGAAATGGTTATCTTTCCCCTTTAGTTGTTAATTGATAAAGCTGCACGTTGGTTTGGATGGGTTTTTTCTAGTTTGATTTTTGTTTGTGGTTTGTGTTTTAAATGCCAGCCATTAGTAATGACTGTTTTATAAAATGTTACATGACTTACAGTTCCCAGTGCACTATTCTTCCCTTTAAAAGAAGCGATTTATCTAGGAACAGAAGTGCACCTTCTGCATCTGATCCAGCAGGAAGCAAAAGCTGTAGCCTTCTGACAGCCCTTAGCAATCTCCACTGAATTTGACAGGTATCTTTCCCATTCTGCACGGCCATTTTAAGAACCATGATCATATTCAATCAAAAACCCCACAATCATCTGTGATGTTCTCTCATGTATAAAACTGATCAGGATAACTAAATATCCAAGGGAACTAGGATAGATAGTAATAACAGGACACATCTCTGACAGCAGTCAAGGTATAACTGAGAGACTCAGAACTCAAAAGAAAAATTACATTTCTCAGTTTAGAACAGCTTTATACTACCTATCTGCTTTGCAATACCAATCTGTTTTTGTCAAGATGCTTTGTACTCCATAACTTGAAAGTGTATTAGACCTATGCTGCATGCTTAGAAATGCCTCAAGACAGTCAGGTGAGAAACAGCACTGCCAGTATTGTGCGTGGCAGTGGCAATGCAGGGAAACTAAACTCACACTCCGAGGTGGTCCCCGACGTCGGCCAAAATAGCCCCGTCGATAGCGGCGCCGGTCTGCAGCATAGCGACTGCCTTCCACAGGGACTCCATCTGGACCAGTGACATTAGCTGCTTCTGCACCCTAAAAGGACAAAAGAAAGGCAGCCAGGGCAGTGTGAGAAAAGAACAACCAGTTACAGGGAGAAAATGAAACAGGAAAGAGGCTTTTTTGCATAAGTTCCAAGCTACAGTGATTCCTTTCTCCCACACAGCGCAGAAGAAGGTTTGTTATTCCCAACCCCTTAACCAAGAGGTATCACCATGAATTAAGACATTAAAATCCTATCTAACAGGCTGAGTTCAGAGGAGGAAGCAAAAAGTAACTGATGGAGACAAAAATAACCCTCAAAAAAATGTTCAAGAAAGTAGAAGCATTAAGGAAATTGAAAGTTCTTACAGTTATTAAACTACCAGATTCCAAGACAAATTCTTCAGGGCAATCATATGCCTCAGTTAGTAGTTACTGGGCAGGCTGTAGACATCAAATGTTCTATCAGGTAAAAATTACAGATTGTAGAAGCACTAGGATGCAGTTTCCTAGTAGAGTTTTGATATGTATCTAGAAATATGCCTTAATGAAGCCTTTAAAAAACAGATGTCCCCAAGAAAAGCTGCGTGAATGCCACCAACCGAGGGATTAACAGATCAGACCGAGACACCAGAGACACAGCTAAGGATCTGTGTGATGTTAACTGTTGGACCACAACCTGAGGCTCCATCATCTCTCACCTTCTCTCCCTCTACCACATCAAATTCTACAGTCTCTCCATCGCCAACGCTGCGCAGGTACTTCCGTGGATTGTTTTTCTTTATCGCGGTCTTGAAAGAAGGAAGATACACAAAAATGTATTGTATCATTTTATGGTACTTATCTTACACATTCATAGCCCCACACATGAGGGAAGGGCAGTATTTTTCTGCTACAATTCCAACTCCGCACCAGAGCAGTCACCACACCAAGATATTTCAAATACACAGATGTCTCTTATTTCACAGGCTCACCAACACTCAGTTGAAGGTTTACTCTTTTTCTCACTATTTGAGTTTATAAAACAGTTGCTGTCCCAGGATCTGCTCTGTCCACGCTACATATGGAAATTATTACAAATCTCTGCATGAACAGAGTTCATGCTCAGTGTTTGATCTCTTCCAAGCTGTACCAAGGCAGCTCTAGCAGCAAGTGTGACCCCTGCCTTCAGTCATTAGGAGACCTGTAAGACCATTTAGAGAGAACTCAGGACCTAGAGCATTTTTGTAAAAGCATTAATTATATGCTATCACAGCAAGTGACAGTAACTAGAAAATTACTGTAACTCTGGTGTAACATAAATTAGCATTTTATCTAACACTGTAAATGAGACCCCAAACATCAGGTGAGTCTCTAAATAACACTGGGATAGTACCAGAACAGACAAATGCAATCTTAGCCATCTCCTGATCAGAAACCCCAAAGTACTACAATAATAGCTATAAATAATAATACTATTATTATAGTTATATAAAAATAACAACATGGGTTTGGATCAAAGCCAGTTGTACACCTCCTAAGACTCACAGGAAACACTCAAACTTCCTGGAGCGATTTTCAGTCTGTCAGCTGTGGATACCTTGTACTCTGTGTAGTATTTCCAGGATTCCACTAAAGGTTGTTAGCAAGACAAGCCTACAATCTGCTCATCAGGCAAGGCTTCACAAACTGGAAGATGCCAGGGAGAAAGACCAAGACATTCATTGTACAAGTTAATCCAGTAGCTATTTTCTTACTGAAAGATTATTAACTTGCATTAGATTATTAAAGACCAATTCACATTAAGTTTCCCGATCCAGGAATCTTTAGTTATCAGGAAGGAGAGAGGTGTAGAACCAGCAGAGAAAAACACACATGGAAACACAGGACATAAATCCGGCTTAAGAAATGGGATGTAGGGCAGAAGCAGAAGAGACAGTCGTCTTATCTGTCTGCAGTTTAAGAAAAACTGCAGAATGACCATCAGTGGAGCTGTTACCTTTGCATAGCAACAATATTTGGTCAACAACAGCCTAAAAATATTTCCAGCTGAAGGAAAAATTTATCCAGTTTAATCTTGATCAGTTTAAGAAACATATTTTCCTTGCTGCTTAATACAATCTCCTTTGTGTTTCAGGCAACAGAGCAGCATGTCCTTCTAGCCATACCTCCCCCTATATCCTGCAGCATCTCTGAACAGCCTAAGGAAGGATGCAAGAGTGTACATACTATTACTAGCAAAGCAAAAACATCCCAAGAGGTTTGGGTTTCTTTTAATACAGAAACAGAATGAGCTGTTCAAATCAATTCCTTTGGGAATTACTTTAGCAAGCAGAGACTCCACAATTAGCTCACACAACTTTGTTTGCTTTCTGCTGACCTTTTAGTGTAACTGTCCCATTTCTAAAAATTAGATAGAGGAGTTTGCTTTTCCATAAATGTTATACACTAGTACTAAACCCCTTAATCTGCAGCAAAGTTAATGATTTAGTTAATGGTTTAGTACTATTTGTACTGAAACAATTGACTAAAACTTGTAAGACTTGTGCTTTGCATATGACAGAGATGTCAATAAACTGTATTTCAAACTCATTCCCCTTCCTTGTAAGTGCAGAGAAAGAAAGGACTAACACATTTCTTTTCAGTAGAGAGTGCACTTAAGATTGATGAAGCTCTTCAAATATCCTTCAAAAAGCAAAATGGAATATAAAAGCAATAGTATTCCACATATTCTGTTCCTAGCTTTATGGGCAGAAACTTCAAGAATCTAGATCTGCAACTGCAAACAGGAGATAGAGGCTGCAGTAGGTTGGATCTTGTTTTATAAAGGCAATCAGGACAATTTCAATAAATCCTACAAATACAAGCAGAAACTATACAGCTTTACTACTTCAGCTGCAGATAAACATCACTGAAATAAGCCTCTAACAAGCCTAAGCTCTAAGCTTGATTAAAAGACTTTGTGTATCCAGAGGGGAGAGAGCACTATTCTCCCTGTTACTGTTTACCAGCATCCTGCAGGCTCCAGCTTCTCTGATTCAGAAGACAGATGTTTCATATTAACAGACAGCACTCGGCAACAAAGCCTTTCCTTTCCCAGGGGAACACTGATGAGCAGGCAGCTACAAGAGCCTTCAGAGCTAGTTCAGGTTCTTGTTTGAAAGAGTTCTTTCCCTATGCTCATACCACCACATCATCAGCACAGCTAGCATTGGCACAGTAATAACCAAAATCTGTTACACCAATTACTGGTGCAGGTACTCCAGGCTGTGCACGATCAACACAATTCCAGTGAAGTGAAGAGAGATTAACTCCTCCTCACTGCTGGTCGATTTAAATTCTACCTAATTAAATGGAACTTCTCTGGCTGCTGACACTTTTCCTGGTGTTAAATTGCAAGACACACTCCAGCTCATGAGGCAGATGGGTCCCTGTTGCTCACAGCACCTGTAGCTGACTGACATAGTGCCCTGGACAGCACCTTGCACCAACCAACCAGACACAGAGCTACATGAAAAACTGCCCTTCCCAAAAACACTGCCTGGGGCCCCTGCAAGACAAAGGGTTAACTCAAAGCAAGCCATGCATGCCCTAAAAAGAAAAGCATTTTAATCTGTACTAGCTATAAATAGCATCCAATAGCCAGACACCAAGCACTAACCCCCATTCCAATCATGAGATCGGCCTGTTCCCTCCCCGTGGGGAGGCAGGGAGGAAGCTGGATCTATTCAACTGGGTCAACCTTATTCTGAAGGGATTAGGAGTGTAATCCAGCCCCTCCCAGGCAGGAAGGAGGGGCAGAGCAGGCACTATGAGTGCAGAGGGAGCTTGAAGCAGGATGTTTGCTCACAGCATGGATTTGCCTCCCTCATCAGACGGCCCCATCAGGAGCTCTGGCCAGAATGTCCCAGGCTCTAGGAGTGAGCACATCCATGTACAGGATGAGGAACATCTGACTGCAGCCAAACCAGAGAAGCACTAGAAGCATCTACTCTGCCATGCTCAGCCTGCCAAGAGGGTTAATCCAATACAGGCCTGCACATGATGTGGTATTTCTGAAACAAAGCCAGTTTTGCTCACCCCAGAAAGACTTCAGCCACAGAACATGGGAAGTGCCCCCCTCCAGCGCCCTCCACACACACCCACATGAAAAATCTTCTCTACAGGTGAAGGAGACAGAACAGCACAGATAACTGGTTTTCTGTTTGAGTCTCAGCTGGCAGCCTTCCCAAGCAGAACAACACTGATCCATGTTATCTGTCATCCACACAACAGCCATTTTCCAGGATATTGTCCCACAGGTATTAAGGAAACCTCATTTTTCTTTTAAGGCAGTGCTGCCTATTCAGAACAAGTTTCTCTTGCAAAACTCTTCCCACCCTCCTCTGGACACAATCCCATCAGATCACAGATGTGTCAGCATGCCCACAGCACAGGTTGCTAAGGAAGGAAAATGACCATCAAAAATCAGTATGTGCATTGACAACTCTTGCTCTCAAGTCCACCAGCTGAACCAGGAACGTGTACTGCGCACACTTCCCAACATCATCTTCACTCACAACAGGCACTAGACTCATTCCCTCCCAGCTTCAGCCAGTTCCAGAAAATGGGCATATACCCTAAGACCCAGAGAAACAGTTACTACTCTTACCACAGCTACCCCTATGCAGTCACCAAGATACAGGAACTAAACTAACTCAGTGTTGACTCATCAGCTAGGAATATATGCACACATCCTGATCCTCTGTGATCGGCTCTGGTAACAAGTTTCCTACTTACATTTGATAGAAATACTGTCACTTATGCCACAGAGAAAGTTTATGCTTTCAAGGATCACCTGAGCCTGCAGACATTTTATATGGGACAAACTCTAGGGGCAAGAGTTCATCTTCTGGTGAATGATGCAAAACCAGATCTAAGCCAACTAATCAGTTGACATCAGCATGGAGATAGCATCCTCTGTCTTGCCATTATTTGCCTGCAACCTGAGAGTCACAGTACAAACTTAGAACAGCCTCCTGACAGCTCAAGGAAAGCAAACCAATAACAAGCTGCTGGGCAAGCTCTCTCTGCTTGGGCACACTTGGCACACAGCCTTCCTCCTCTTCTTCCTAAGAGCAGCTGCCTCCTGCAGAAACAGCTGATGGCAACCCAGGCTGGTCAAGAGCCAGACTAGATCACTTTCTCTCCAACAGCAGGGAGGGCAGACAGAACAGACCTGCATGTGAAGAGGGTAGGAAGAAACAAAGACACAAGGAGCATGTGGAAATGGGGAAGGACAGACAACAGTAGCAAGATATTCACAGGAGAGTCATCTCAGCAAGGGAAGATAATCAAACAAAACAAAAACCACACAAAAAAATGCCTTTAGTGTTCAAACTGGAGCAGACAAAAGAAAGGGTTAAGAAGGGTTAAAATACCTAGCCTTTCAGAGAGAAGGAAAACATAACCTAGTACTTCTCCCTGAAAATTTCTACATACACATCCACTCAAGTTATCTGCAGTAAATATTCTAAGGAGAAGCCACGACAAGGTTTGGTAGCTGCTGCAGGAAGCTGCATTAGAAATCTATCATAATATATATCTCTAAACACAACTACTGGTGTCTTACCTGATGAACAAACACATCTTCTTTGGTATCATTTCTGTGAAAAGAAAGTGAGAAGTTGTAAGAGTTTAGACTAAAGAGACTTAACTAGAAATTCCTGGCTTTTCAAGTGAAACCCTCCTTCTCTCAGCCTGTAGCACATGCCCTGAATTCCACACATTCTGTCTAAGCCTATGCTACCAAAACCCTGCTCTGAACTTCTATCGTCATTTGCTTGAGAACAGAAAGGACTCCCTGGCCTTCAAAGGCATGAGAGGACAGGGGAGGTTCTCTGTAATCTTCTGGCAAACATTCAGTGTTTTCTTTTAATGCAGGGCAGAGCTGATGACTGGACTGCTTGTTTTTCACTACTCTAACTCCCCAAAAACACTTCCAGAGGGACTGCAACCTGAGCTGTTACACCAGAGGTCAAACAAGACTATCAACAGGACTGGCCACAGCTGTTAACAGAGATCTCCTTTCAGTGAAATTCAAAGCAACCAGGCACAAGACATGTTAGGAGAGTCCACAGGAGGAGGACCCAGACATGAACGTGAGGTTTTCTCGATTAGGCCAGGCAGCTCAGGCTTCCACAGGCAAAACACAAAGATAAGTCTGAGACCTTGAATCTGTGTTCCCAAACAATAAGAAAGAGCCTAAGCCTGCCATCTGTTTGCTCAATTCCTTCTCTGCAAACAGAACAGGTGGGTCAAAGAGTTTGTGAAGATAATGCCAAACTTGTCCTGGATTGAAGCAACAGTAGACTTCACATTAGGAAGAAAGCTAACAATCCTTACACCATAACCATCTGAAGGTTCTTACATCGACTATTATAGATTTTAAGAGGACTTCCTAATTAAAACTTTTCTCCTAAGCTTACATAACACTGGATAATAACCTCCAGAGACAGAGATTAATACCACACCACAACTGGCTTCAGATCCATGAACATGGGGTCTTCTACCCCTTTCTGCACTGTCCAACTTACCCAAATCTACCTGATGTGTAGCAGCTCAAGGACTTGCAGAGTGAAATAACTTGCTAGGTATGTTTTTTGGAAGACAAGTGTTCAGTATGCAGGAGTTTCATTCCTCAAAAAATCACACAAGACATTTAAGCCCCTCAATCCCAAAGATATTTCAGCCTTAAAAACCAGAGTTTCCTCCAGTAACTTGGAAGTATGGGTCTTCCGCACCTAGGGTTGCAGTGTGATCAATCTCACCAACAGCTGTTTGGATTCTCAGTGCTATTCAGAGGTTAGTTTGTGCCCAGAGAAGAGGAAAGAAAACCAAAATATACAGAGAGAATTTCTATGAATCCCAGGCCTGGCATATTTTCAATGAGACACTATCAGAGAATCTCAATATGTATCCACAGGAGGTATTTTGGCCATGCAGTTAACACTTGAAGTTTACCCCAAACTATTTCCCCTCATCCTCCTACCCTTCTCAGGCTTTCAAAAAAGCCAGGCAGTCACCAAAGAACACACAGCTCATTAAGAGAGTAGTAGAAGTAAACATGAGCAATGGGTAACAGATCAAATTTGTACTGAGTTTCACCCTTTGTTTTCTCCCCATACACACAACCTTTGACTGGGGGCTGAGGTGTTTAAGAAAAAGTCTGCTGAGTGCCTGGCCTAAGCTGGCTATCAACTGCATGAACTTGTAGTCAGGTCCTCAGGTCTCTGTTGCAATTAGTAATACATGGCCTATCATGTGTACCACAAGTCTTAGTACAGCATAAATACAACTATCAAAATTCAAACATACCTGTTGATAAAGCCATATCCATTTCGGACGTTGAACCACTTGACTGTGCCAAGAACTTTGGTGGCTGAAAAGAATTAAAGAAGTTAATCTAAAACAAAGTACAACAGTGTTATAAAAATACTTCTATAATTGCATATGAAGCTGCAACCAGACTTATTCTGTTCCCTTAACACTCAAAGTATGCCTTCATCTCCCACTTCAATTCATTCTAACGCAGTAACAAGATGCAGTGCTTTAACACACTGTCCTTCAGCCAAGAGTTTACCACACAGCACAAAGCCTAGCCCTGTTTTCAGAACTGACCATCCATCCCTTTTTATTTCTTGTCCCAGAAATGGGCAGCAAAGCTGAAAATCCCACTGCCATTCATCAGTTCTCTTTAGGTTAGTAGCTAGACATGAAACATGACTGAAGGGAGCTGTTTAAAATTCCTCTCTTTCACTTACAGTTACCTTCTTTCTTCCTCGGAAACTAGAACTGCCCCAGGAAGCAGTATCAAGTACTGTGCAACCCTCTCAAGTGGAAAGGCAGCACATCCTTACTCAGGAGAAGCTCCTTCTTGCATTGTCAGCATCACGCTGGCCAAGTAAGACCCCACAAGACTTTTTTTTTTGTATTCCTACTTCTAAGATGATCTGTGATTGCTTAGTTACAAAGTGACCAACTTCATGTTCCATGACTTCCAGGATCAAGGCAAGCTCCTGTCTCAAGAGTGAAACAGCATCCACTTAGAAGCCACACCGCAGTGTCTTATAGGACCTGGCAAAACCTGTTTCTCCAACTTACGGGAATGTGTAGGAGGAACTCCACAGTAATGGAGGCAGTTCAACGCCTCCTTACCTCACAGCAACTGGGTGGACACCACAAACTTGTACTTTTCAAACCTCTAGTAAAAGGAGAGTTTTAGCCTCTGTAATTTAAAAGCTGTTACTTGTTAACACAGCTTGATCACAAGTACCAAGCAATGTGTGCAGTACTTACTTGAAAAGGGTCTAGTCACATACAGACAACTACTTGCTAAAAGCCTCACATACATGTGGGCATAGCAGGAACCCAAGAGACAATTAAAAGGAAAACAGACTAGAGAATTGCCAGTTTAGAAGTCCAAGCCACTTGCTAGAGGCAAGAACACACTGTAAATTGTTACCTTCATCTGCCCTACACCTGTATTTTTTCCTAAATATTCACAAGGAGATGACAGAGCCAGACAGACCTTTGGTCTCATAAAGTCTTGCCATTCTCATACACCCCTCAAGAACGTCTGACAAGAGCAGTTCATTGCAGCACTGCTGCTGTTATTACAGACCATTTCTCACTGCCCTTTTAAAAGCAAAGTTTTTGGTCTCCTTTAATACACTTTTTAGTAGTAAATGTTATTTAGAAGCAGCAAAGTCCTAACATAACTGAGATATTACCTAGGGAAAAGGACTCTGCCTAGTACAACGTACATTCCCAGGAATTCTTGTTCACAGGAACAGAAAAACATTGTTTCACTGCCCAACACAGATTCAATAAACAGTGTTCAGCACCAGTATTTATAGCTGTGCTTTTAGGTTTAGTTTCATAGGGACATCACCACATACAGACACTTCCCGCTACCACAAAGGCATTGGCTACAAAAGCTCCCTGCACTCACACAAGTCAACAGGAGGGGCTGGGGGAACACAGAAATAGTGCCAACAGTAGCTGCAGGCTTCAGCGTGCTCTGAGAAACAATGCCAATACCACTGCTTCCCTCAACATCACCCTTTCCCTCCCCTGCAAAATACCTTTGGAATCTGTTGGTCTACTTGAACCAGATTGGGAAGATGCCTAGTAAGCATGAAAAACCCCTCAGAGGGGTCAAGAGGCTAGGGAAGGAGAGGTAGTCAAAACTCACTGTGTGGCCAGCTGGCTGCTGCAAAGTGGATGAGTCTGCACACAGTTTAAAAAAAACCATTGTTCCAGGGGGGAGTCTCCAATATACTCCCCCTAAGACAGTGTGCTGGAGAAATACAATTCCCTGCAGACATTTATAGTCCCCCCCTAAGTATCACTGTGGGCCAAAAGACAACAGCATGATACTGAACAGCCATGGCACAATCACTGGTAAGCCTGAGCAGGGAAGTCTGGCAAGGAGGAGGACAAACCCAGAGGAAAACACAGTAACCAGTTAAACTGATGAGTCACAGAAGGCAGTTGACGTGCTGACGTACATCCCACCAGCAAGTGGAAGCCCACATATTTCTACAAGATGCTGTACTCTGATGCTATCAGAGGAAACAATCATCAGCCACTCCTAACCATGACAAAATAGCCTTTTAACAAGGAGAGCCAAAACTTCCTGTGACCAGGAGAAAAGAGAAAGTTGAGTAACCTTTACCCATATTCCTAGAAGTCAGACATTTGGATACTCTGAGCAAGCATTAGACAATGCTTCTAACGGGACCTTTGTAAAAGAAGGCTTAAATGAACATAATTACACAGGTGACCATTAACAGGGACATTTGAGGTGGACTTTAACATAAGACCATTTTCAATTAGCATTTACAGTCATCATTCCTAATTAAAAGCCTGCCTAGCAATAAGGCGAATGTGCAAAACCATCACAACGGTAGTTTTAATTTTCCTGCTAGTTCAGGAAAGGCACTTCTACCTTCCCTTCCCCCCACCCCTTCTCTCCAAGCAATAGGAATAGGTGAACAAGGTAAAAACACTACCACGAACAAAACAAGCCACATTAAGGCAAGACACAGCCAGATATACCAGCAGATATGGATGTACTGATTTCTGTGCACTAATTATTGACAAATGAGGTAACGGAAAAAAAAGAATTGCACAAGCTGTGCCTCCGATCTGTTTTGCTAGAATTCTTCCCAATTCCACTTCAGAGAAATCCTTTACCTGGTTCCTCTCTCTGTTAACATAAGACCTCAGTCTTACCCCTCAGAAGAGAAGGTCCTGTTTATACTTAAGGAAATTTGGGACTCTACACTGTAAGTTAGCTACAACTTTGCCTTTACCAAACTCTTGGAAGTGATGTCAGTAGATCCCTATCGGCAGTAGCCTGCAAATTGAAGCCTTGTCCTTTTCAACAGGTTGATCCTATTTAATCACTGTGAAAAAGAATCACACTTGCTATGCACCGGGCTTGAGCACAGAGATGACAACACAGCATTCTGTTCGCCTTTTTACTGATAGTAAAGTAGAAACTAAACCCCGCCCCCCAAAAAAACCCCAAACAAAACAAACAAACCCCACTAAACTTAGAAGCATTATGAATGCAGTATTCTTTACGGACAGAAAAGTTGTGCCAGGACCTTAACATTAAAGAGAGGCACACATGGTTTACAGCAGCCCCTCCCGGGGTTGATGCCGCCGGCAGGTGCCGGGAAAAGGCTCAGGGCGGCTGTGCCGCACTCGCCGTCCCGCACGGTCAGGGCCGATGAGGCGCACCCGGGGAGCCCAGCTCCCGAGCGCGTCACGGCCGGCGCCGCGCGGCTCCCCCGGCCCGCGAGGGAGGAGGAGGAGGNGCGGCCGGGACGGGCGGCGCGGCGGGCGCGGGGCTGGCGGCGCTGGTCTCCGGCGCCTCGCTCATGGTGCCGGGCGGAGGTGTCGGGTGCTCGGCCGCGCTCGGTCTTACTGCCCCCAAAATGGCCCCGCCGAAGTTTTAACACAGTCAGCGAGGGCCGGCACGGCACGCGCGCCGCCTCATTAGCATTTAAAGGGGCCGCGCCGGCAGCCAGCGGGCGGCACCGGATGCGTGTCTCGTGTGGGCACGGCACGGCACGGCACGGCACGGCACGGCACGGCACGGCACGGCACGGCACGGCACGGCACGGCACGGCGAGGCGAGAGAATCTACAGTCTACGACTCATCGCACGCAATCTACAACTTCTTCGTGAGGAGAAGCGGAGAGGCAGCCATTGCTCTCCGCTCTCTGGTGACGAGGGACAGGACCCGAGCGAACGGCTGGAGCTGTGTCAGGGAGGTTTAGGGTGGATATCGGGGAAAGGTTCTTCCCCCAGAGGGTGGTCGGGCACTGAACAGGCTCGCCAGGGAAGTGGCCACGGCCCGAAGGCTGCCAGAGCTCCAGGAGCGTTTGGACAACGCTCTCGGGCACAGGGTGGATTGTTGGGAACGGTCCTGCGTAGGACCAGGAATTGGACTCGATGATCCTTGGGTCCCTTCCAACTCAGGATATTCTGTGATTCTGGGACATGGCACAGCACGGCGTGGGTGGACGCTCTCCGGCCGCGTGTCCGTGTCCGTCAGTGCGGACACACGTGGCCGCACGTGCACGCAGGTGTGTCTGTGTGTCCGTGTGTCCGTGTCTGTGCGGTCCCTGAGGCCGCTCCGCCCGGGGCGCTACGCGGGGCGCGGCGCCGCAGGGAGGTTGCGTGGGGGCGCGCAGGCGGGCGGGTCTCCCTGAGGGCGTTTTGGGGCGCGGGTGGTCCTTGGGAGGTAGGAGCGTGTCGCTGCGGGGGTGCGGGGTGTCGCTGAGCAGCTGTGGGCTCCTGCTGAGGGGATATAGGGTGCTGCTGAGGCGCGGTCACTCCTATTTATTTCCACTTTTCTCACGTCGGCACTTTCATTCCCGTGGTGTCCTACAGTTGGCACCCCCCAGGGCATTTAGTTTTCACCCCTCCTGTCCCGCTGCTGCCTCCTTTCTCTGCCACTTGCCCGTATGTCTCTCTCGGCTTCTTGCCTGTGTCTTCTTCCTTTTCCCTGTCCTTCTCCCAGTTTTTGTACAGCCTCCTCGAGAGTCGTTTCAGTGATGTTTCTACTCTCTTTAGCAGTTTGCACACGCAAGCACCTCATCCTTATACCGCATTCTCCCAATGTAGTTTTCTGCTTGTGTCCATCATTTTCTACCAGATGGATGCCTGAACTGAAGAATCAGGGACATGGTCTTCTCCACTTTCTCCACAGACAAGAAAAAAAAAGTGTGTTTTTACACACACAAAGTTTTGCCTTACTTCTCTGTATACCTGAACACTCAAGGGCATGGTCCTGGTTGTTTTTTCCTTTATCCACCCTCCTGATCTCCGCTTCTCAACAATTCCTTGATAGTTCTTACAGCTAAAGTGAAGGTCTTTGGAGAGCATCCCTTGGTGAACATCCCTCAGGTAGCAATGTCAGCACCAGCTCCAAAGCAGTCTCACATGACATAGTCACTGGGAAGGCCTTAAACTGCTCAAGTTTAAAGCTGCTGAAACTGAAACCCCTCAGGAACCTTGAACCTGGATTTGAGAATTGACAGAGCAAAAATGAAAAACTGCTACAATGCTGTAATATGGACTCTCCCACAAATGCAAACAGAAGCTTGGCCACTGTAAAGACTGATGATGGACAGGAGAGCTGTTTGGAAATTCAACCTCCTTTCAGAGCATTCAGAGGTATTTCCACCCAGACAGGCTTCACTATTCCCAATTCAATTACTTAAACCATTTTCTATGTACCAGGTGGAAATTACTGCTATTACACTTCTCCTCACTGCATTCCAATGTACACATAAGAAACAAAAAATACTTTTTTTATCCCATAGCTTTTAATCCTCAACACTGTGTTCATTACGTTACTTTAAGAATATGTCACTCTGTTTCCTTTTTCATTTTTCAGGGCACATGAAAATTTCTAAGAACGAATTTTGAGAGGAAGGCTTATTATGTTATGGTAAATGTATAATCAAGACACTGACGTGCACTTGATATATCAAATTTGTTTTCAGTGAAGTTGTTAGCTAATTTTTCTTCCTCAAGTTAATTTTAGAGTTAACTAAACAGTCAACAAAAAATCTACAGTATACAAACTGTGAAATATACTGTGATAGAAAATAGGCAGTGTTTCCACCTGGGTTTTTTCTTTTATTTTAATATGAAAATAAGTAAGAATTACAGAGTAATCTCATTTTTCCTTTTCTTGCTGACAATTTATAATACATTCCTCCACTTCAGTATTTAAAGTCGTCTCAAGAATTATATTGGAAGAATTGAATCCACCAACTCAGGTAATAAAAACTTTAACTGTTGCACGGGGAAAGTAATTTCTGCCTCTCTACATTCTTTGAATACTTCCTATCAACTTACTGTAAATTACTATTTTATAGAACTTAGTAGAGAATCACAGATTGCTTGAGATTGGCAGGGATCTCTGGAGGTGATCTGGTCCAGTCTCGAAGGATGGAGACTCCACAGCCTCTCTCTTTTTACTGTGAGTCAGCCTCACTGTAAAAAATAATAAATTTCCAAAACACTTTGGGATTGTGATCACTGCCTCTAGTCCTCTCACTGCACACCACAAAAAAAATCCTAGCTCCGTCCCCTTTGCACCCTCCCTTCAGGTGATTCCCCTGAGCCTTCTCAACAGTCCCAGCTGTTTCTGCCCTCCCTCCTGGAAGAGATGCCATGGGTGACTCCATGCTGGCTGCTCCCACCCATCTGATTGTCCTTCATGTGTCTGGAAATCCAGGATTAGTTGCTCCATACCTTTCACATGGATCTAGGTGAGGCTGACTGCCCTGTAATTCCCTTGGTCCTTTTTGCCCACACTGAAGATGGGAGTGACATTTGCTTTCCTTGAAGCCTTCAGGCACTTCTGCCACTTGCCATGATCAAAGTGTACCAAAAGCTGCCTTGCAGTGACATCTCACAGCTCCTTCAGCACTTACGGATGCATCCCATCAAGGCCCATGGATTCATGCATGTCAAATTTGCCTGAGTATTCCTTGACCAGATGCTCTTCCACCAAGGCTGCATTTCCTCTCTTACAACCTCTCTCTCTAGTCTCAGGGACCCAGGGTTCCTGGAGGCTGGTCTGGCTTGTAAAGACTGAGGGAAAGGTGGATTCAGTACCTCAGTCTTTTCCATGTCCCGTGTCACCAGGTCCCCTGTCCCATTTGGTAGTGGGCTCCCATTTTCCCTAATGTTCCTTTTGCCATTTACTTACTGAAGTGCTCCTTTTTGCCTTTGACACCCTTCACCAGATCATTTCCTTCTGGCATTTCCTTTGATTTCTCTTACATAATCCTTGAGTGCCTGGACAGTGTCTCTATATTCCCCCCAAATTACACATCCCTATGCTTCCTTTTAAGGGTGAGTGAACTTTCCTTTTTCTGATCCATGGATCCCCTGGTTTATCCATGTATTTTTGCCTAACTTCTTGCTTGTCAGGGTGCACAACTCAAGCTTGGAAGAGGCGATTGCTGAATATGAGCCAGCTTTCTTGAGCCATCTTCCCTCCAGAGCCCTATCCCATGGGACTGTTCTGAGAAGATCCTTGAAGAGGCCAAAGTCCAGTCCCTCTTCAGGGTGGTGAGCTTGCATTTTGTCCCACTCCCTGCCCTCAGGGTCTCCAGCTCATGGTCACTGCAGCAAAGTCCCAGGGAGCCCTTCCTTGTCCAGGATCATGGAGTCCAGTGAAGCCTCTGTTCTCACTGGCTCCTCTCTCACTTGGGTCAGGAATTTGTCATCAGTGACTTCCAGCACTAAACAAGGAAAACTTAAGAAATACTAGGAATTAGGTTACTTGTAAACTCGAAGCTTAGACCCCTTAAGTGTAGGGATAATTATGTATTTCTGATTTAGATGATCACAAATTCCTCCTCTCACAGGATGCTGCCTTTTTCAGCAAATGAGCTAGTTTTCTGTAGTCCCTTTCAATCCTCCTCGCTTGATGTGCTATTATTCAACATATTCTATAGTCCTCAGACTGGATTCAGAATTATTCATTCCCTTTTTCTGCAGGATCCTGTGGGGCTTTTACCATCATGTACCCATGGATCACAAGCACTGAGGAATGTATGTATTTTATCCATCATGCAACAGCTGGGATTATCATCTCCATTCTGGAGACAAAAAGGGATTAATGCTACAATTTCCATGTATCTGCTGATTGTGGGTAGCTGCCTTGAACATACATGTGTTTCTTTTCCAGGGAACTTGCTGTTTTTACAAACAGGCGTGGAACATGAATCCTACAGGACTGTCTTTTACAATCCTTAGCCTCTGGACTTCTGCTGTGACCTGAAAATCTGTGCTTCCCTCCAGCTTTCTCCATGCTGGCTGTAGACAAGATCTTGAAATGCACTGTTAAATACCAAAAGACTGACCATAAAAGCTAAAACTCACCATTGTTCTAAAAATTCCATTATTTAAACCAACCCCAGTGAATTTGGAGTGCTGGGAACCGGCAAAAGCATCCCATAAGATTTCTAGATCCTGTGGGTAGAGTCTACTTGATGGTTTATGGATATGAATAACTTTTTCTGTTTATAAAGTGTCTCTTCAGGGGCCTCAGGCTCTACTGAGAAATCTGAGAGGAAAACCAGGATTCCTGAAGGTTTTACAAGGTAGGTGATATGCAAGGTACCTGCATTCACCTGCCTGGAGCAGGACATGCTGATCCCATAAGGTAATTCAAAGACAGATTGAACTACTGGATTTTGTCATTATGAAATGTGGTGTTCATCAAAACATAAATATTTTGCAGATACAAATCATTTTCTGTAATTTTATTTCTAGGGGAAAAAAAGAGATAACACCTTTCAACGAAGAAGAAAGGTTCTGTTTCAACAATGGCAGAAACTAAGATTTTAACACAGCATTTCCAAATAATTTCATGTACTGAAATTATTTCACCTAATACAAAACTAATGCTCAATTCTTTTTTTTTTCTTTATAGTAAACAGTATTCTTCCAGGGATGTATTTTATAAAATACATCTAGAAATTCTCCTTTTTCTTCCAATTTTTGAAAAGGAGAGACATTTTAAGCTGCAGAATTTCCTCTAGCATGGAAACCCCTTGTCTTCCCAGGTGTAGCTAGATAGCTAAGAGACTTACTGGCCTTAAACCATTAATTTAAAACATAAATTCTTCGAATTACACATGGTTTTTTGGTGTCCTTTTATAGAAACTGGTGTAATTGGGACTGTCTCCTCACTGCAGGGTATGCCTGTGTTAACAGTTGTAAAATTGATAATACAATGATCCACCACAGGCAGATAATTTAAACTCTCTGCTTATCTTCCTCACCAAAACTTTAAAAGCAAGTTGAAAAAGTCAGAGAATCATAAACAAAAGACTGTAGCAGTTGATCCACCAAATCAGTGGAAAAATGGGCTTGGAGTTAAGCCCAAAGTGTATGAATAGACCCTAAAGTGTAGAGCAATGATTGATCATAATTACTTCTATGTTGTCATTTTATATTGCATATAAATGGGGGTTTTATACATGTGCGTGTGTATGATATGTAACTGAATGAATATATATGTAATATGAAGCATATACAGTGTTATATATATATTACATTTTATATTGTCAAGAGCTACTTCTCAAGTAACATCTTTAATATTGGAATGGAGGCAGTTTTACAAAATCTACCGAGTTGTTTAAGGATTGGGGTTTTTTTGAAGACTTTCATTAACGGAGAAAACCCCAAAACCTGACACTGACTTTATGGAAAGTATTGCTAACATTGTAAATCCTTTAACCTCAAAGGAATCAAAATGGTTTATGGATTAAATATCTGCAGGGTACAGCAGTCAAATGCAAAATGCTGCTCCACCTGTCTCCAGCCTGTCTCCACAATACTTCAGAGTCAGACAGAAGAGGCAAGTAAGGGACATATTTCCCATTAAAGATGTGGAAGGTGATCTGGGAAAAGGTAACAAAGTTGCCATCAGGGGAAAGTCGCTGTTCCTTCATTTTCAGGTTGTTCTGCAAGCACCTCCCAGCCCACTCTGAGAAACACCAAGGTGAGCCTGTGATATAAAATTTCCAGTGGACAATTTATGAGAGAATTCTGCAAACTGAGATCACATTAGTCAATAATTTTAGGCAAAATGAAATTAACAAAATACTTCAAAATTGTCAAAGAATCCATTTGCATATGTTAAGTGAGTATAAGGTTGTCTACATACATCTGCTTCATCATGGGAAGTGAAGAACAATCCATCTCAAAATAACCCAGAGCTTGGCATTAACCTGGGAATTGTTTGACTGAATTCACTCTATCACACAGAGGGTGTGTTTCAAACTTGAAGTAGCCAAGAATTATTGTTCATAAGCAATTTTGGATCCTTCCAGATGGAAGGACCTTAGAGGGCTGCCTTCAGGATTTTTGTGTTGCAAAACACAGGAAAAACTTCTGACCAAATTAATGTTGAGTACCTGACTGGTTGTGATATATGAAGAACCTGGTGCCAGGCCAGAGTTGAAAGACATGAAAATGGAAATAAAGGTGATGATGATGATGATGATTTTGATTTCTTTGCTGAGAGATTAAGGACCTGACTGGCAGTCAGTGAAGGGGAAAATTCTGTTGCTGGGTTGACATCTACCAAGTTTTTGATCAGATTCTGTGTCAAAAACTAGGAACTGACAAGGCTTAGAGATATTGTTGTACTACCATGCAAATATGACTTTTAATGAAGAAACTGAGGAGGGAGTTTGACATGTGCCTGCTAAAGCTGTTCTTGGGCTCGGTCAGTGGCCAGGTGGGCAGTCTTGGCTGCACCTTATCCTGAGAAGTGGGGTCATTCCTGTCCACTCCTGTTCCCTGGATGCTCCTTTGTGTCACTGCTCCTGCCAAGGCTCCATGTGTCATCATAGGGGTTAAGGTGACATAAGGCAAATGCACAGTGGGTGTTGTTGTTCTAGCAGAGTATAAAGTATAGCTGGAAGGACCTTATCAAGATGAGAATTAGCTCACTGGAGCACTGAATTGTGGAGTGGCAGTCACACTGGCTTGCTCCTGGATCTTTGTTTATTTAGCATTTTAAAAAGACTGGATGCCAGCCAGCTGCTGGCTCTGCGAGGAAGCAAAGGAACAGGATGACTGTGTTTGCAAAGGGCTTTGCAAGTGGTAATTTATGGTATAGTCACGAAAAGGTAGAGTCCAGGGTACCTGAAGTTCCACTCAGAAATCCCTTCCTCAGCCGCACACACAGACCACAAACCACATCTTTACAAATAAGTCGTATAACACAGAGACCACACACAAAACTGCGCTGAACATGCATTTGCCTGCCCTACAAAACAAAAAGTGAGATTGGGAGAACCCTCATCACCTCCCTGCTTGGTCAGGGAAGACAAGGGTGAACTGTGAGTAACCACCAGAGGTCTGTGGGAGTCTTGGTCTAAGGTGGGAAGCTGCAGATCAAACCCCAGGCAGAGGCTTAGTGTGAGCAGCTTGGCTCTGAACTGCACACGCTGCCTTCCCTGCTCCAGCATCTCCCTTGGAAATGGTCTTTCCCTTGAATTTCATGCTTATTTCTGAAGCCATTGCCTGCCTTTGCAATCTTTTCTGAAGTGATAGTCTTTATGCCACTGTGGGAGCTACAATGGCAGGAAGGCTCAGGGGCAGAATGGCCACTGGTGCCGGTCAGCGTCGCAGTCGGGTCGGGTTCGGTCAGCCCGCGAGACGCCTTTGTGGGGAGGCGAGCCTTAATGCTATCGCGCCAAAGATGGCGGCCTCGCCGGAAGTGGCCTCTGCCAGCACCCAAGATGGCGAGGAAGGGCAGAAGGGCTATTATACCATAAGAAAGATGGCGGCTCAACAGGAAGTGGCTTCTGCCAGCACAAAAAATGGAGATGAGCAAAAGTCATGTGATACCATAACAAAGATGGTGTCTTAACAGGAAGTTACTTCTGCCAGTACAAAAAATGGCAGCACTATGCAGATGTCACGTGATGCCACACCAAAGATGGCTGCTTAACCGCAAGTGACTTCTGCCAACACCCAACATGGCGGAGTTAGCAGGAAAACACGTGACGCCATACAAATATGGCTGCTCGGCATGAGGCTTATTTGACTTTCCAAAGATGGTGGCATTAGGCGCATGCGCCTTGGGTTGGGAGGAATATGGCACCCTGGAAGAACCCCACTCCTCTGAAAGGCGTCGTTTTGGCTGCCTGAACCCAACGCTGATGCTGATCTCGCTCTTTCAGCATGATTTTCCGGGGCGTTTCCCAGTGTGGGGACAAGGGTGGTGGGGACACAGGTGGTGGGGTCAGTGGCGCACTGCCTGGTGTGAGCCGCACAGGCAGTGGCAGGCAGCAGCCGGGCTGCCTCTATCGCAGTCGCACCGCTCCAGTGAGGACCCCTCTGGCACCACTTGACCCCTCCACGCCTTCACGTCACTGCCCCCACTCCCACCCGGCCCGGCGAAATGCAGGAAAACACAAAATCATCGAGGAATAACAGTCACCGGAGCTGCTGAAGCCATCCCCCTGCCCAAAGGGCGGCATCTGCCCAGAACCAGGAGCTCCCAGCAGGATGCAGCTCCTCTTTTCCAGGGAGTGAGAGGTGGGGGACTGGAGTTGGAGTGTGCCAGGTGCAGGGAGCAGGGAGAATTCCAGATCCCAGCAGCTCTCTGAGTGGTGGATGGACTCCAGGCTGAATAAGGGGGGAAGTGTGGGTCATGTTCATGTCCCCAGGACCTGCTGAAATGGCAACTCACAGCAGCCTCATGTATCTGTGTGTGAAACCACCTCTAATGCTGGCAGCCATGTGTAAGCTGGGAAATGAACATCAGCAGGCTGGAAACAAGCCCCAGAAATGGGTTAAAATAGGATGGACTTCTCCCAGGCATCTAAAAAACCCTTTTGGTTTTGCTTTAGGAATTCAACGCTGAAGTGATTCTCAAGGTGCTGGCATTTCTTTTAATGTAGTTTTGGTGAGGTGCTGGCTCAGTGCCTATCTTGCAGTTCCTGTTGGCTGAACAGGTGGCCCTGATTTCCCTGTAAGCTGCTGGTTTGTTCACTGCTTCTCATGGCTTATAGAGTAGCTGGAATCCCAGTGGTGTGTTGGAGAGAGCTCATGGTGTTCCCAAGGGGGGCGTTTCTGCCTTCAGGGACAATTCTGGTGCCATTGGAGCCACTGTGAGAAGTGAAGCATTGGTAGTGACAGGCTTGGGCTCCTCTTCCTGTGGCACTCACGTTCTTTCCTCCCAGGCAGGCTCTTGGCTTTGACTCCTCGGCTGCCACTTGCCAAGCACTGGAAAGGCCTTAGCTGTGCAGGTTACAAAACATTTAAGAGGAAAGCAAAGCTGGGGATGTTCTGGCTTCAGAAAGAGACTTCAGAAAGATCCTTTCTGAAGGGACAGTGAATTGTTCCAGCTGTCCCAAAACGAGCAAGTGGGACGTGAAGGAGTGAGACAGTCTGGAAGGTTCCTGGTGCCCGAAGGATCATGGCAAGCTCATAGAAAAGTCTGAAGTACAAAGGAAGTAAATCTTGGAGTACCTTTTGTTCTCTTGTTGAGCTTGGAAGAGACACACTGGATGTGAAATTCCAGGGAAGCTGCCATTGCTGTATTGGCTGGAGTGAGAAGCAGTGGAAGCTGTTTGCTGGCTGCTTGTTGCCTGCCTTCACCTCAGTCCCCTGGAGCTCCAGGTCACCACATGTCACCTTTGCTTTTCCAAGGGTTTTGCTGAAGGGTTTCTAAATGTGGCCATGGGCTTTGCTGCAGCTGGAATTTATTTCTATTTCAGGAAGTGTCTCATTTTATGGTCTGTGATTTACCAGTTCCCATGCCAGGTTAATTGTAGTAGAAGCGGCCAAATGGAGCCAAGAGCCTGGACTAGGATGCCCCAGGCCCCTGCCAAGCACAGGAGTTGCTGCTTGGTGTTGATTCTCCACAGTGCCAGTGCTGCAGTGTCTGCTCAGGGCTCTTCCTCCCTGTTCGTTCCCAATTATCATTGGAGTGAGGGGCAGAAAATGCCACTGCTGCCGGGGCTAAACTGTCTGCAGGGACTTGCTGGCTGGGCAGGACTCATTGCTGCAGACTGAGCCCTGATGCCTGCATCCTGCCCAGGCAGCAAGGATTGTTCCCAAATACCATCCCTTGACTAGACGGGGTTGCGTTCTTCCAAGCCCAGGTGCTGTTTTAGTGGTGCTCTGTGCATGTCTTGCCTTTGCCTGCTGTGAGTGGCTTTGTGCTGCAGCTCAGTGAAGTCCAGTTCAGTGTTTACTGTGTGAGATTTTTGTGTGTCATAAAAGTCCCTGTCAATTACTCTCAACTGCTCCCCCTCTGGAATGGCTGCATCCCTGGATTGTGACTAACTCAGCTTTTCTCCTGCAGCAGTTCTCTGCTGCTCTCAGGACAGGACAGAGCTGAGGGTCCTGAGCAAAGGGAGAAACGATCCATCAAAGTCAGGGCAGTGCTCACAGCCTGGATCTGTCCAGCACCCCATGTTTTCAGAGTTCCCCTGACTGAGGAACAGAACCAAGGAAAATGAGCTCTGTTTCTTTGCTCTTTCCCTCTCTGTCCTCACAAGTTCCCTCACATGCTCCATGTGCCAAGGCTCCACGTCTCTGAGCAGCATTCCTGGGCAGCTGCCACCCCCTCCTTTACAAATAAAGGCCAAAGAGCATCCAGGTGCAGAGGGGTCTTTAGGAAGTGCCAGTCCCTGACTGTATCTTCCTGTGCTCGCTGTGGTTGTCCTGCCTGTTATTACCTGCGCTGGAGAGACCTCCATGGCCTGGGGTTTTTCTAGGAAAGTGTTCTTACTAAATTCGTCAAAAATTTATCTTCATAGACACTGAGTTTCTGATGGGAAACATCATCCTACCTTTACCTTTTCCAAGTTTTTTCCAGGTGCTGCAAGAGGGGGTCCCTCGGGGAGGGTTAGGGCGGGCCCCCTCCGGAGGAGGAGGTCCGGGGGAGGGAGCGGGGACGGATGGGGT
>VYZT01049938.1:184831-226645 GCA_013400735.1 Pomatostomus ruficeps | reverse complement strand
AGAAGTGGCTGGTGTGCCAGATGCTCATGCTGCTGTCCAGGGGGACCTCAACAGGAGAAATGAGTGGACAGGAACTGTAGCAGTTCATGCTGGGGGCTGCCCAGCTGGAAAGCAGCTTTGTAGAAGAGGACCTGGGGGCCTGGAAAGCACCAATTTTAACATGAGCCAGTGATATGTCATTTGTGTGTACCTAAGGAAAATGTTTTACTGTGAGTGTCACTGAATGCTGGTACAGCGTTTCCAGAGAGATTGTGAAGTCTCTGTCCTTGGAGGTCTTCAAAAGATGATGGGACATGGTCCTGGGCAGCTGGCTCTAGGTGGCTCTGCTTGAGCAGGGTGGTTGGACCAGATGACCTCCAAAGGCCCCTACCAATATCAAGAATTCTGTAACTTTAGTCTATATATGTAACAGTGAAGTGTTTTTTTTCTGCCAGTTCTGTAGACTTGTAAGATAGGTAGAAAATTGGGCAAACAGGTCATGTCAGTGTGTAGGTTGAAAACAGAGCAGTCAGGCCAATGAGAAGCTACTGGACAGACATACTCAAGAGCTGAAGAATGTTTTCATTAGTGCTGCTGACTAAAAAAAGCAACCGTGGAGATAGCTGACTGTGTAAAATTTGAAGATGTAAGCAATATTAAAAAGTTGACCTTGAAGATTGATGTCACAGCCATGAGTTTACAGTCAGTCAGAAGGGCAATCACTTTTGGGTTTATGACTGATACCTCCTGGAAGTTCAGAAGAAAGGAGGAAATACCTGGGTTCGCCGTTGGTCATGGCTAGTACAATTAGTGTACGGGGACGATGCAGCCATGTACTAACCAAGTGTGTATTATGAGAGATACAGTGAGGCATTTCTAGTACAGGTAGTGAAGCACTGGGAAAACAAACCAGGATGACTGTTTACAATTCCAAGGTCTTGCATTTAAGAATCTTTGCACTGGAATGTGGTGGTGGACAGAGCTGACAATCGTGGGATCTAAGAAAGCCATGAGTGAATTTAGGATGGAAAGTAGAGAACGGTTGTTAACACCAGACCTCTGTGCCTTGAATCTTCACATGGGGATAGAGGGCATATAAATAGTATTAAGGCAGACTCCAGTAAATCCATGAAGGAGATTATGAAGTACACTGCAGGAGCAGGGGAATTAGAAGAGACCTCCTGGTTTCTCTGCATGTTGCAATGTCCTAAATGAAATGCCTTAGCTTCTCTCTATGCGCTGGATCCAGTCAGTGGCAGAAGAATTAAAGCTTGCAGAAGCATGCTTTTCCACTTCATTTTGAGCAGGTTTATCATGCAAGAGCTATGGATTTTTCTAACATGTTAGAACTGACAAACTTGTCAGCTATAAAATGCCACAGATATCAAGTATAGTTCTGTTTGCATAGTGAAGCTCATACTCAGTCAAAAAGCTGCAGTAGAGCTATCCTGCTTTCTGTCAAAGAAATTATTTAAATTAAACCAAGAAACACAGAACCTGAGATTCCTGATGTGATTGCACCAGTGGATGCTGCCTCATAGTACAGGGCTAAATACTTCAGTGGACACTTAGGCTGCTTGCCTATTTTTGCTACATCCTTCCCTGTAAGTGTTTCTAGGCAAATACATTGTGAGCCAGCTTTCCTCTGTGAACAGCTGATTCACAGCCTCTCCACATCACAGAAAAGCCTGAACAGTGAGAAAGAGAAAACCTTTTAGTAAAGAAAGAAGTAAGGTTTTTTTCTTCATTGATATTTCAGAGTTTTCATGTGTTTATGGGTAGAAGTGAATAAAGCATCTCTGAAGTACATTCAGATGTAAAACTTTCATTTCTGATTGATTCTGAGCCACCTGGTATTCCATATTGAGATGTAGGAAAAAATCTGCCAGATTGTTAATGACAGTCTATCTTGAGTGTTACCTCACTAAGAGCAGATATAAGAGAAAAGTAGGTAAAAGCTGGTGGAAGGCAGTCACCTTAAAGTTTATGGGCACTGACAATCCAGTCACGATAGTCAGTGTAATTAGTATAATCCTAAGGGAGATGTCTGCAATAGATAAGTGAATTACTTTGCAAATGAACCTGTTTCTTCTCTGCATTGATTGTGAAGTTGGATTTAGCTTTCAAAGTATTGAAAATTGAAGAAAACTGAACTGCAACGTGACAGGTCATGTGAGATACACTGCCATTACTCAACAGTTCATACCATTCTCTAAGCAAAATTTCAAATACATTAGGGCTCTGTTTTAAGTAGCATTTGTAACGAAACAAAGTTGCGGACTGTAGAGACATCTTTCTCCTGGGTTTTTAAATGTAGTATCTGGATACCTAAGGGCTCAAAATTAACAAGGACTTTTCCGATTATGTCATTAACAATTCTGAGACTTGGTTTTGGCTCTTATGTCACAGCTGTGTTGAAAAGATAGTTATCTTTTTTCAGTTTTGGGCCCTACCTTTTCATTTCCTAGGTTTTTGTTGGAAGAGTATCTTTCAGCATATGACCATCTCATTGCTTATCTCAGATATTCACAAGGAAATTGAAGTAAGGTTCTGCTTGACTTTTCTAAAAGCTGATTACTTTTCAGTGCAATCACAGCAGTGGGATTATTATACAGAGTGTTTAATTGCATTTCTGCACAACTTCAGAACTTCAAGGTAATTGGAATCATTCAGTGGTTTTATTTCAGTAAAGCACCAAAGTAGTTGGACAGGTAGTATATATAAATGTACATTCTAAAATTTAAAAATGGCATTTGAGAAGACATAAGAAAAAAATTAGTGTTAAATTAGTGTTAATAATTTGGGAACAGTTTTCTCTCAAATATTTCACAAGCCTTTCACTACTTCAGTCTTCTGTAAGTTGAAATGGTTTTAATTGTGCTTCAGGAGTTGGAGAGAAAGTTTTTTCTCTTGTTAGTATTCTCTACTACATTACCACATACTTGCATTTATTTTACTTCTCTTGCAAAGCGCTATATGTCTGAATAAATTAAGTACTGAATTATCATAGAATACCAGGTTTGAAGGGACCTCAAGGATTATCTGGTCCAGCCTTTCTTGGCAAAAGCACAGTCTAGACAAGGTGGCCCAGCACCCTGTTCAGCTGGATCTTCAAGGTGTCCAGTGTCGAGTAATCCACCACTTCCCTGGAGAGATTATTCCAATGACTGAATTTTTTCACTGTGAAAATTTTTTCTCTTGAGTCCAGTCAGAATCTACTAGGAGTAACTTGTACCAATTACCCCTTGTCTTTTCCATGTGATTCCTTGTAAAAATGGACTCTAATCTGTGTCATCTTTGTAGCCACCCTTTAAATTCTGGAACACTGTTATAAAGTCTCCACTAAGCCGTGTTTTCTCAAGGCTGAACACACCCAGCTCTCAGCCATTTTCACAGAACAGGCTTCCTGGTCCTTTGGTTATCTTTGTGATCTTTCTCTGGACCCTCTCCAGCCTGTTCACATCTCTTTTGCATAGCAAGGATCAAACCTGAACACAGTGTTCCAGGTGTGGTCCGGCAAGTGCTGAGTGGAGTGGAAAAATGCCCTTTTTTATTTACAGGTGGCTCTCAATAGAGGTAGCACTGACAATGGAAGAAAGAGCAAGAATAAAAGACACATGAAAATATAAAGCAGATTCAGTATAAATCCATTTGTTTTGTGTGCCCCAAAAAACTACAAATTCTGCATATTGAACAATAAGAGCCATTAAAACATTCCGATGTGTGACTATTCGTGCCAGCTAATAATACCATCATGCTAGAGGCAAATGCCATCAATCTAGAGGCAGTCTGGAATGGTCTGTTAATTGCTGATAGGTTTGTAAAGTGTCTAGACTATGCTTCTTCAGCTGTATCTTCTGGTGGACAACAGATTTCTCGTGACAAAGGCCATCTTTGCTTCTTGATAGTCTTATTCAATGCTAGTTTTAAATTGATGGAGAATTAATCTTAGAAGGGTGAATCATTTTTGGATCACTTTTTAAAGTATGCTAGTCTAGTTTTAGATGACGACATAAAAGCAACTATTTACTTTGTATCAAGGACTTCATAGCTTTGCTATCTTAACTGTGCCTAATTATTTTTAATTAAATAAGACATTGATACATTAAATGATACATTGAATGATACATTAAATGATACTAAATAATACATTTAATATTTACTTTCTTTTCTGCGGTAGTTACCTTTCCCCCACAAAAATAATCTGCAGTTCGTTTTTGTGAAATTAGTATATAGGTGAAAAGAAGTGTCCAGGAGATACTGAAACATTCAGTCCTAATGTAAAATACCCGAATGCTGTATCAGTTCCAGTTAAAAATGTTTTGAACCAGTTTGGGATTAAATCAGTTTCTTTAGTGTCCCAAGGCAGCTTTAGTTAGATGGTTCATGTCTTTCTCTTCCATTATGGCTTAGGCTACACAGCTGGACTATATATATAATATTTCACTGCTTCCAAGTCATTCCTTGTTTGTTGTAGCAAGTCAGGAGGTGGGAAGACCCAAGTACCATAGGAGGTCTTCTGCCATGGAATATTAAATTGCACATTATGTTTTTGAATTTTACATATGAATTATTATATATAGGTCAAGATCAATTTTTATGGCTGTATTTTGTGTAATTTTCACTAAGGAAATTTTGATGTTTATTCCTTTTTCCAGTGCTCAAGATCCAAACACTGTGTAATAGTTTAAAATGTTGTTTGCGGACCCCTGTTACCAATAAGGGTTAAACTAAGCTTGTGCTGGACATGCTACTTTGATTTCAGGAATGAACACTGAATATACACAGGGAAGACAAAATGTCATGCACCCACTTAGGCCTCTTCTGGGAGACCTTCTTGGTGATGCATCCTTGCCTGTAGTTTTGCATGTAATTTGTGAAACACCCTGTGCAGCATACATCAAGCCATGTATCAATGTTCAGTGTCTTCAGTGCCTTTTAATTTAAGGAGGTACTCCTCAAATCATCTTTCTGACTCCTGCTTTTCTATGCTTATCATGCCTGTGGATGAAAAGACTTGTGTCCCCCACTGTGGAGGTTTCACTCCTGTTACAGTGCCAATTTCATATGATTCAGGAGTTTATAAAACCATTAGTTTAGGTTGAATTCTTTCTGTATTTTGACAGGTACTTTACATTGCACTGACAACAAAAAAGGGTCAACAGAGTGGGCAGAAATGACATGGCTTTGTAGATTGAGTGTGTCAGGTTCTTGCTGATGTAAGGAAATTTTTATTGCTACAAGTATTTTTTGTTCAGATTTTAGCGATGGACCCAGCTCAAATTCAGGTGCTAGCCTGGGGAAAGTCTTCAGTTCACCTGGTTAATGTTATATATCTGAGCTGAACATAATCTGGGTTTCTTACCTTGTAATTTTAGTTCATGCTTCATTCAGGCATTTCACAGTAACTTCTCCTAACAAATTACCTCATTAAATTTAGTAAATAAGACCTGTTCCACTTGGCTGCTTGCACCATTGGTTGTATTAAATAACTGATTAGATGCACAAGCCATTTAATAAAAAAAATTACTCTCTCTGTGTTCCATAACCCAAACAATCTGACAGTTTCTGTAGCAGCTGTGAAGTGAAAGTAGCTCCAATCACCAGGAAGACACTATATTTGCTATATGATAGATTTTAATGGCTTTGTCAATGAAATATTTTGAAGCTGGGAATCCATCAGCATTGTAATGTCTGCATATTATTTTACCTCTCTGCAGTTATTTGAAAAGCACACTCTCCTTTTCATTGAATAAAAATTATAGCCTCAACATTTGAATTCTCATCATTTTTCTCATTTAAGCTTTTGTTTGCATCATTTTCCCGATGGATTAAGCAAGCAGCTGCTCTTTGATCATAGCATCTGTGCCCCTTATTTTGACTCGAAATTTCAAAATGTGCAGTTTGTGAAAGGTCTAAGCAAATGGATTTCTTTTGTTTGTCTTGTTCAAAAGAAAGCAGTTTGAAGACTATAAAGAATATTACTGTGCTTCTGTCAACGTTCTTACAGTTTAGGATGTATCATTGTTTTCCTCTTTCAGTACATGCATGCAGGGTTCTTGAGAACTGACAAGAAATATTCCTGAGAGAAATGGTTATTTGGTTGTCCATTAATGAAAGGGCTTTGGAATAATTTTGCTAACTGGAATCCCAATATAGATTGGTCTGATCACTAGCTGAGAGTGACAGAAAACACAGGCAGATTGTGATGATGACATCCTTTTGATACTGACAGAAGAAACAAGAAGCAAAAGAAAAACAGCAGCCATCTACACACAGTCAAGTCTTGAGGGTAATGAAAATGAAGGCTTTGTAGACCAACTGTTATAAACATATATGCTATTACTTGTTTTATATTTATTTTAATTGTTCTGGACTCGTGTCCTACATGGACACAGTTAGTGGTTTGGCACATTAAACTGTACCCCAAATAAGCAGACAGAAGCAAATTTACATGCTAATACTTAAATGATACATTACACAATTCACTAGCTTGTAGAATAAGTATTGTAGTTCTAACTACCTATTAACATTTTGGGGTTTAGGTTTCCATGCTCCTGGGTTTGGTTTTATTTGCTGTTTATTATTGCCATAAGTTAAAAAAAATGCCGAATGTTGTAGCCTTCCTGTCTTTTCCAAAATTCTTTGTACCTCATACATAGGGGTAAACAAAAATTAATTATTCTTGGTTCATCCAGCAATGACTGAATTCTGCTGGTCTTAAAATCAACATGAAGAGGATGACATCAGTGACCTCTCCATCCTTTTTTCCCCCCAAAATGGAAGAGGAAGGTCTGAAGTGACAGATAGAGGTTTCTATTCCTTTTATATACTTAGGAACAATATGATTGACAGGTTTTAGGTAACCATTCAACAGCTACCAAGGGCAGAACTGGGGAAGACCCGGGGTGGCCTGGAGCTTACAGGGACCAAGCTGTCCCTCTGGGGAGAAAAGGGTGAGTAGAAAAAGTCCCGATTTGTGCTCTGTGTATGTAAACCAAGTGTTGCCATTCTTGTATTCAGAGTTTGCCTCAGTGGTCACGCCTGTTCCCTGACACCCTTTGCTAACTGTCCAGCATATTTTGCTTATGTTGCTTCGTAATTCACTGTGTAGCATTTATTAAATAGACATTTTCATCCACAAATAAAAATTTCTTTATGTTTCATTCCTTGCATCTGTTAAGAGACGGTGCTGGTGAGGAGAAGGAGCAGAAAGCATGGCTAACCACCCACAAAACAGAGTATTTAGTTTTACAGTGAAGATTCACATTTGCTCTCTCCATTTCTAACCTTGATGCCAGTTCAAGTCAAATCAAGCCTGCCCTTATTGACTTGCCAGGGTTTCCTGACAGAAAACATTACTCGTGGCAAATTACAGAACGGCTAGGAGTATCAGACGAAATAATTGACGCTTCACTGCAGTAATATAAATGACCTAAATACCCAGTTCTAGTGGAGCCTTTGGGTGTGTTAAAATTTTAGACCTTATGTAGAGTACAAATTGCACACAATGTAAAAATGTCGCCATAACAAAATATCTAACGGTCTTTTAAGGACTCTATTAGTCAAAAATATTCTCAAATAAACGTAAAGCCATTGTAATTACTGTTTTGTTGGTGGTTAGTAGCATGTCATCTGTGTAACCCCTTTGGAAGAACGTTAACTTTCATCTTTTCAGCATGCTGGCACATCCCCAAGGCTGTGAAAAATCGAGTCTGGGGAATGCAGGAATTAAATGCATTTTCAAAAGCTGCTTTTTTTACTACATCTTTGGAGTTAATTTATCTTTTTTTTTCTACTTCTAATAGCTTTTATTTTTACATGGTTTCTAAAACTAAATAGCACCTCCTAATTGTAGGTGATTCAGGTTTAACATTTTTCCTTTGCAAAAGTACTGCCATGGCTTGCTGAGATGTTGAGCACCCACCTCACTTGCTAATTTCTATGGGAGCTGGAAACGTTCAGCTTTCATGGAAATAGCAGTCAAGATGTCTCAAGCAGAGGACTTAAAAGCTGTTGCACTAAAAATGGAAGGCTGCTTTTGGAAACACAATCCTATATTTGAACTGGGGTTTTTTTCTGCATTAATTTGCTCCTTTTTAGTTTGATTCTGAATCAGCTTCACTGAGAGAACTGGGGTAGGCATGCGGGGTGGGTTTTTGGGCATGGATGCACCAAGGGGAAGTGGAGGACAGGAGAGGAGTGGAACAGGCTGTGACTGCTTGCCTTGGTGTCCCTGCTGTGACTGAGTGCCCTGGCAGTGTGCTGTGGCTGTGGCTGTGCAAGCTGATCCATTGCAGAGGGGTTTAAGCAGGGGCCTTTTGTACAGCAAAGGTGAATGTAAAGAAGCTCTGTTTAAGATGCCGTATTTTAATATGGTGATGTGTAGAGGTGATACAGGTTCAAATTAGAGGCAGCCTTGGTTTTCTTGGTGAATTGTACCCCTGTGTGTTTTAGGACTGATTCTGGTAACTGCACTAGAGCAATTACAGGGATGAGCTCCTTGGGCAGATTGTCTTTGTCAGTGCAAAGCGTTGTTTATTGAGCACCACTGTCTGCTAATGTTGCAAGGGAATGGCACTGCTTTAAAATCCTGCCTGGTATTCCTGTAGCATGCCTACATGAGATGATCTTTTAAGGTAGTTATCAAAGGAGGATTTCAGTAATGGAGAAGAAAGGTAAGTAAGAAGATGATGTCCAGGATGTTCTGCGTTTACTTACCAGATTTTCAATTATTGATTGGACAGAAGAGCTACTAGGCAAGAGCACGCGTCAGCTAATGTTGCTTTGGTACTTAAATAATATATTTAGATGTCATTTGAAATAAAGCAAATTTTGAGTGCTGAAAAGAGAAGGAACAAAAGGAGAGTACTGAATGTAGAATTGAGAAATGTGAGGTTAGTGAGCAAGTTGATGCCAGGGCAGTTGGTCTGATGTACTGGTCATCTTTCCTGCTTGAAGGTGCAGTGGAGAGGAGGCAATAGGACTGGTACAGCATCACGCTTAGAGCATTTCTGAGTTGTAAACTGCATTGCTCTGCTACTTGTATGGAGTCATATGTATGCCTCTCTAATGGGATTTTTAATTTGTGTTTCCTCCTGCTCTGCTTAGCCAACCATAATACCTTGGAGAAATATTCTGTCTTGAGGGAAGGAATAAAATCTATGAAATAAAATTGATATGTGAGATCTGTTCTTGAAGGTCATCTCCTCTTACATCTGCCCTCTATTTGCTGCCATGACAGGGGTGTGTGTAGATGAAAAGAAGGGTGAAACTCTCTGATTGCATCCTTTCCTTTCCTCACACATCCTATTTAGCAGCCTGTGCCTGAACATTTTAAAGGCCTGCTGAGCTGCATTACTGAAACTACAGGTCACAACTAACAATTATGCAAGTTAATTACTCTTTCCTCAATTGTGAAAGGCTTATATAAGGGTTTCTTTTTAAAACATGTATAATTGCCTTGAAGAAAAAACTGCTATTATTTGCAGGAGAACACACTTTATAATAGAAGTCAAAGCAAGACTCTACCCTGAAGCTTGCTCTCAGAGATAGTTTAGCCCAGATCCCCTAAAAATAAAGTCCTGTAGGGCAGGTTCATGCATTCTTTGAGCTCAGCTGCATGACTAGGAACTGCATTTTCAAACATCTACATTTTATTTCAGGGACCTATGGTATTTGATGATAAAAAAAAAAAAAAGAGGGTTCTTTAGATATCTTCAAGCACAAAAATAGTATTACATGTGTAGAGTATTTGGGAATATTCAGATCCAGATTAACTTGAAAAATTAAAACTATGGCTGCTGTGAAGCATATATTCTAATACAACACAAATAGTTTAAAATACAGTTGTTTCTGGGTTTAGTTTTGAAAATGTGAAGTGGATTAAAAAAACCCCACTAAATTCCATACAAAAGCAGTAATTCCATTCCCTCTGGAGCCAATCTGGTGTGTAACACAGCTGCTTTTGACTTTTACTATCTGTGGGTTTTAATGTAGGTGGAAAACTTGCTACAAAATAATAGTCGGATAGTACTCGACATTTTTAAGAAGTGTTTTTTTCCCCCACCAGATTTGCAGCCTACACAGTGAAGTTATGTAGTTGTGTCATGAAAAAATGTAATTTAGGAAAGCAGGAATTTACTGAGTATAAGGTCTCAAATAGCAGAGGGGAATACATTCTCAGTATTTGGCCTTTATAAAAGCAAAAAGTGTTAGTAATTTCTTACTCAGTTATTTCTTGAATATTTGCAAATTCAAATAAAACAGAATGTACTCTGTGGATGTATTTTTCAGTAAAAATCAGTAGGTACCAAACTCACAGATGAAGCAGTATAGAAATAGAAGCTTTGCTGATCTACATAGCAAAAAGTCCTTTTTATGACCACTGATACTAAATGGGATATGAAATAGGCAGTGGTACAAAATTGATGCAATACTATTGGCACAAAGTAAAGTGTTTTCACTCCCCTCTCCTTAATGACTGCAGTGCTCAAGATATTTTTTAAATGTAAGACTAAACAAGAGGAATCTGATTTAGAAAAATCTATATGTATTTAAATGTAAGGTCTGAAAACAGTATTTTTGGGGAGTATTTTTTGTAAACAAACAGCATTATTTTAAAAAAGTATCAAGACTACTTACTTTGGAGTATCCAGCTGGTTCTAGTTTGGGTTTGCATGTGTTTTAGCTCAGATTCTCCCTCCTTCACCGTGTTTGTAAAAAGCTTCAGTTGTTTTTAAACTTCAGGCTGACTGTTCTTTTCATAGGGCGATGGGGATACCATTAAGCTTGTGCAAGATAAACAGATTTATTGTAGCCATTATAAAGTTTTTTTAGGTGTAATAGGTGAGGAGCCTATGATGATGGTTGCTGAATCTGCATGCTTCTTCAGACCTAGTTTAATGGTACTTTGTCTCATTAGGCCAACACGCTTGCAAGCTGTCTGCACAGAATAGTAAATAGTTCTTGAATTACAAGTACATGTAAATAAAAGACTGGGTATAAAATGTTGTATCATGATTTGGTTGTTTCAAGGAGTTCAAAACAACTGCTCTGCTGTAGACACTTTGAGGAGTGGAGTGTGTCACTGCATCTTGCTACTGTTTCAGCCTTGTCTTGAAGGTAACATTGAGTAAAAGTTCATTAAATTAATGATTGCTAAAAAAACGCCGAAGTTTACCTCACCTCTTGCTGGAGAAAATGCTGTAAGAAGCAACTATACAGCCTCAGGTTGCATGTTCCTGTAGTTATTACTTAGCATCTATCATACACGATGAGAACAGAGTGCTCTCACAGCTCCAAAGTGCAGTGACAGCAGCAATTTTTTCCAGTCGCTGATACCAGGGATTTCTGTTAGCAGAAAGTGGGTGCATCTCCAACTGCTACTGCTAGTAGTATATTCTGGCCAAGTTGCATGAATTCAACTCTCAGATATTGCCAGAAAGAGCAGAATAGAAGTAAACTTTCATAACATTCTCAAGTTTATCCTGAGAACTGAATTTAAAATGTTTCATTGAAACTCCTGTTGACATATCTGTTGGGATATCTTCAGGTTTATTGCCAATTCAGAGTGTTCTAATACAATGAGTTTATTTGAGTTTGTTTTATTTGGGATATTTTGTTCTTTCTTGCAAGGACACCTTGCTGATTCCTTGGAATATTTTTTTTAATATTATTTTAGACAGCTGAATGCTTTTTGGTTTATATTTGAACTGCCACATATGCCTAATGTCTTTGTCAGTTCTTTGGTTTATTTGAATTGCATTGGTATCAGACTCTTGATGAAAGTTGCATGCAAGAACTGTAAGGCCATGTTCTCTGTCTTGAACCCTCCCTGGAGCTGAGATAGAGTACAAGTTTGAAGACAGATTGGTGACAACTCTTGATGTTAAACAGTGCAGCTGTCATTTGCCAGAAATTATAGTAGACAAGCTACTGGCGCTTGCTTTTTTGTCCCCTAGAAGTGTTAAAGCAAGCAAGCCTCCAGGAGAGAACTTTCTGGAAAACATGGGAAGAGTAGCTAAGAAAAGGAGAAGTATATTCAGTATGTCCAGCTCCAAAGTTACAGCTCAGCGGGAGGAAGTAACTGGAGATGCTGAAACCAGCTCAGCTTCCTGAACTGCAGTAGATCAGGACCTTGAAAGAGAGGTGGCTGTTTGTCAAGTACTGTAATTTCTGCCTTTGTAAAGTCATACTTCTTTCTGAACTGTTCATAACTGATCACACAATTCCATAGTTGCCAGTTTGAATGCAGAGGAAGCAGTGAGAAAAACACAGCCCTGGGAAAGAGAACAACATCCTATTGGCAGCAACCTGCAGGTTTCATCAGGTCTTCATCAAGCTTGTCTGGAAGCATCACACAAGCCTCTACCTCATTCCTCTGCAGAAGGAATTTGGGGAGTTCGTTGCATTTTGTTGGTTTGTTTGTAAGTGTCTTAAGTTCTCAATAAAGAGTATTTCTTTGACAAGGAAGAAAATTTTGGAGAGAAGAATTTGAAGTTCCTCATTGAATTTGTTGAAAAAAAGAAGAAAACCAAAACAAAGTTGTATTACTCTTCTTTTTTTCCCCCTAAAACTGACTTCTACTAGCTATAGAGATACTATTATGTATATTTTAAAAGAAATAAGGTAGCTGTAAATCAATCTTTCAGTTTAAAATAAGAAGACATTAGCAAACAATGAAAATTTGTTTAGCTTGGTGTCACCATAGTTTTTGGGAGATAAAAAAGACAAATAGATGCTATGTAGAATGAAAAACTAATCTCAAAGAGTGCAGATGTTAATAATTTTTCAGGTTTTACAGCTGGCTTTGTAAGTGAGAGTTCAGATAAATTAAATGAGGTCTTCAGTATTCTTTAAACATTTGGGAAACACATCCTTTTCTTTTAGAACATCTATCCTTCCAGTAATTGAAAAAGCAAAAATAGATCTGGCTATTTATTTTTGTCTAAAGTTGCACTTTTAAATCAAATGAAAGGTACATCTTTCTCTGGAAAAAAATTGTATGAGTTTTTAAAATGTATATCAGAAGAAGGAAAAATTCTGAATTTCTGAATTTCTTTAGAAGTACACGCAGCTAATTTTAGAATACAAGAGTGACTCTTGATATGAATCAGATGTATTTCCCTGACTTTCACTATTTGCCTTGTCCTTAATAGCTTCTAGTAGACACTGTAATGATGTACTACTGCCTTGATATTGATATCTTAATTGTTTTAAATGGAAACATGCTTCAAATGCTGTAGATGGCACAGTGGGAAGGAGAAGAAACTCTTTCACTGACATTTTTCCAAATAACATTTGGAAATTTCTGAATAAAAATACCATCTTTTTCCACATACTGTATTGAAAAGTATATAATGCTCTTCTAAGCCTTCTCCTGCCAAAGAAAACCTTCAGGGACATCTTTTGTGTTGTGAGCTGGCGCTGAGGCCCCTTGGCATCCATGGATGTGGTGAGGGCTGCAGCGAGGCTGATGAACAGTGAGTGGTGCCTGGGTCGGCCAGCATTCGAGAGCTGTGCAGAGCTATCCTGTGATCCAGGTGCGGCGAGGTGCTGGGGTCAAACACCTACAGGTAAACATTTCCTCCAAGGAGATGGAGGATTTGTTCTCTTCCCTGGCGCATTTTATTTGGAGATGGGGAAATGAACACAAAAAGCCTGTAGCAGAGAAACTAGTATCAAAGGAAAGTAATTAATGTGGTACTTGAAGAGAGGTAAGAGAAGTTTGTTGTTGGAAAGCTTCTGGGAATTTTGGGGAATAGTCATTTCAAGAAATAATTCTTACATATTTAGGGGGAAAAGGGCTAAATAACTCTTTGAGGGCGTTTGAATGAATACCAGCTGAAACAATAGAAGTTTTTATCTTTAATTTAAGACTTTAATTGGAACACTAAGAGTTGCATTGCAAAATTAAGCCTAGGAAGCATGTACATGCTCATGCACACAGGTAGTTATGTATTATACATAAATACCTGGAAGGCACTGTAGAATAGGTGTATATGTATGGATTTATTGAAGCATTAAGTGAAACTTAAATAAGAAAAATTTGTGATGGAATCCTTTGGGCAAATGTATCTGCTAGTAGAGAACTATATGCAGTTTATGCTTTAAAACAGGTGGAAAATCTCTGTGTAGATCATACAGAATTCTCTGCATTAAACTCAAGCCTGAATGTTTGCTGCTATTTGTATAATTCAACCATGATGAATATCTGACTGTTCTGTCCTTAAGGAAGTGCATGGAGAAAAAATGTCTTTGGGCAAATCCAACAGGTATTAATACTTAAATAATGTGATCTTGCTTAAATTAAAACTGTCCTATATACTCAAGACAAATAATTATATTCACCACGAGGTAAAATTTTATCACTCTTTGGAGGGAGAGGGGGTAGAGAAGGATTTCTCTATGTTAATTTTGTTTATACAGGAGAAAAGCAGGAAGAAAATATTTTACATTTTTATTTCTTTGTGTTTTGATACGTAAAACTTGGTGTTGCAAAAAACTTGTCTGTGATTGTCAATGAAGACAAAAATAGCTGTGTGAAACAATGTGCTTTTTCTTTCTGATTTTGAATCCAAGCATATTTGCCTTTAAAAGTATCAGAAGATATTAGTGGTGATAAGAGTAATGGTGATGTTAGTTTAAGAACCGCTTTCACATGAGAATAACTGTTTAAAACTAGTACATGCATACCAAACAGGCTTTGGAAATCAGTGGACTTTGAAAAAATGGTCAAACCATTTGTGAACAGAAACCTGGCTGAAAGGCTTAGATGCTGTTAGAACTTAACCTTGATATTTATGCTGTAGCTCATGGCTGTAGCTCATTTTAAGCTCTGCCCAGGAGCTATTAATTTAGTTGTGACAAATAGCTTCAAGCTGCAAAGCTGCAGTTTTATTATTTTTTTTTTTAATACAGTGTCAAGGTAGAAAACCAACAGAAATTGGTTCATCAGGTTTTGAGTTTCAGGAATGTTACAAAAGCTGCTGTCATCAGGAAATCTATAAAAGCCTGCTTGAAAGTCAATACAATCAGGCATTAAAAAGATTTCAGTTCAGACCTGTTACAAATGAACAGATGAAAATTATTTTAAACTAAAAATTAGGCAATATTTTTTAAGATTTCAGCTAAATCTGTGGAGCAAGTGCTACACTACAAAAAATATATTCTAAGGTCAGAGAGTGAGGTGCTGCACTGCTTGCTCAGCATGAGAGTGAAATAAGTAGGAAAGATGAATTAGCTTTACATTAGTAGTCCAAGAGTCAAGTAAACTGTTCCAGTGTGCTTTAACGATGGTTTGGAGTGTCTTGCTATGGGCTTGTAAGAGTATGAACTGATTTTTCTTGTGATTGCTTTATCATCAGCCTTTTAACTTGTGAATCAATCTCCGACCAATCACTTATCATACAGATGAGTGAATCTTGTAAGAGCATACGGGTTGATCAGAAATGTTTTCCCCTGCTAAAAAATAAATAATGGTTTGCTTGGACTCATTTTCCATATCTGTACCTTTCACTATGGTCAGTAAATTTCTGCTTTCTTTAGCTGTGGTTTTCAGCAGTAGTATGTGCTTTCTCATGCCTTGAATTATTGAGTGAATAGGTGGATTTCCTTCTCTTGCCTCGTGGAAGAAATAGGAGTGTGTTCAGCACACAGTGTCCATGTCTGCATAGAAATCCCTCATCTTGGTTGCAGTTCCTGCTGGCAGTAGAGCCACCTGCAGTTCCATACAGACCTTTCCTCGTGTTAGCCCCACAGCTCTCCTTGCTGTTCCATCAGGATGATTTTCATGTGTTCACTTATGGCATAATATCCTCCCTGTGTTGATTTGTATACAGTGCTCATGCCATACAGAAAGCAAGTGCTTGCTCAGCTATTCTCCACTTTTGGGCAGTAGAAGAAGTGGTGAGACTGCTGAGTGAGTCCTTTGTTTGAAGGGTTATTCAGTAGTTAAAAAAAAAAAGTGTATTTCAATGGTATTTCCCTTTTTAGGTTTTATTTGTTCAAGAAGATTTAAATCCTGCTCAAAGAGTGGGCCTGAAGCGTGGGAGGTTGCCTTGCCTGCCTTCAGGTATCAGAAAGCCTGCTAGTCTGCCTGCTGAGCTGGGACTGCCTGACAGCCTCCTCTGGGGTGTGCGTGGGTTCCCTGTGCTCCTCCTGATGAGCTTTCTCTTCTCAGCTATGGGGTGGAGATGCTACAGCCATTGTTCAAATAGGAAAGTCAGCTTCCTACCTGAAATGATGTGCTGTGAACACTCCTCCCCTGTAATGTCATATAAGGAGAACAGGAAAATGTGGGATAAAAAAGAAGAGGCATGAGGATTTCAACAAGGCTGGCTGGTGGAGGATTGAGAAGTCAGTGTAAGTAATGCAGATGAAAGCATGTGAGGGAAGACAGGAGCAGAAGGGAAGCAAAGCAGTTTTCACAAGGGTCTCTCTTTCTCTGGTCCCACCACACTAACATCCAAAACCATCTTGATAATATTATGTGCAACTATAATTGTCAAAAATGGTCAGTTGTAACACTGGTTCACAGTTGGGGTTTTTGAAAGACTGCCTGAGCTGGATACTCCGTTGTTTTTAACACCATGTTTAAACAGCCAAGGCAATGGATACCTTCCAAAGGATTGATATTTTAACTAAAGGTGAGGGGAGTAACCTGTGTAACTCATGAATTGCCACTCAATGCTGCAGTTTTGTCTTTTGGATAGTGTTGATTGTATCAAGTCATATAAGTCAATTTAACATTGTTCTTCTAAATCCTGTTTACACAAGGGTTTGGATAAATCCATCATCATCTCTGTGTTGCCATTGTCACTACTTTTTAGGCTTCAGGCACCGTGTTGACTCCTGAACATAGTCCCTGCTGCAGCATGGCCTCTTAGGGTTTATGCTGTGCTATAAAAAGCATTTTCCCTGTTTTTCCAAATGTGCTGTAATGCACAGTGGTACAGTTTCTGAAACAGATAACACAACTGGTAAGAGGTGTTGTGTAAGATTTCGGTAAGTATTCCAGAAATAGCTATTCTTTTAATGCAGATAGGTCTTCCCTGTGGGACCCCAGAGGCACTGCTTGGGTTGCCCTTGCGGATGCTGTGCATCTGGTGTGGTTGGAAGGAACTTCTTCTCTCCCTTCACTTTGGCAGTCCTTTCAATCCATCTTTTATAGAGCTGCAGCTGCATGTTCTGAGCTACCCAGGCAAACCTGAGCCACTGAACTCACCTGAATAAAAAGTACCCTTGCAAAAAGATGAGTTAGTTATTACTTGGAGGTTGGTTTACCTGGCACAAAGCAGCAAATTCCTGCTCCCTGAGGCTTTTGGATGATTCTTAACATCCAGAGCACAACTGCAGAAATCAGGTGGTGTTTCTGCTCTATCTGCCGGAAACACACAGGATCAGATGCTGCCGATATTAAAATCACAGTCCCTTTTCAGGAAATCTGACTTGGTATCTTTCCAGGCCACCGAATGCTATTTAAAGAACAAGCAGACAGGAAAAAAAAAAAGGACTAAAATACTACAGAAATTAACAACGTCCTGAGTTACAAGTAAAGCTACCAAACTTCAAGCTTGTTTGCATTAAACAGTGATTTTGAAAGCTGTGCTAGAATTCATTCCCTCAAGATGTGTCTGTGGATTTCTTTGCATAGATATTTTCTACCTAGTAGATACTTCTGCAGCTTCACATTTTGATGTTAAGTCATCAGAAGGTAGGAGTGATATCAGTATAACTGAAGATGTTAAGGAATTCCTCTGTAGAATTTCCTTTTATCTAACCAAGCCCCCTCTGCCTCAGGGGGTATCTCAGAAGATGGCTTGATGGCTTTAATTATTTTCTTTACAGCCTTTCCATGAGACCAACAGACTTCACAAAACTATTAGGGAAGAGGAGTGTTGAGTGTATTCATTGATGTGTTATCTATATGGAGGGTCGTGTTTTGTTTTGCTTTTCTGCAGTAATTCCTGCTTTCCACAAACAGCAGAAACTAAATACAGGATGTACAGGAAACACAAAAAAATAGTTTCTTTTTGTTAGAGATTGCCCTTAGTAAATTGTCACAGTAAGCTTTCCTAGCTGCTTTTGCAATGAGGTTTAACTAATCAGTAAGACTCTTAAACTTCCAAACATGAAATTTCAATATATTGTACAGAAAATAGGTTGTAAGAAATGCCTTTTAAGAACAGCAGCAGAGGTCATGGCATGTTTATTTTCTGAGCGTGTTAAGGAAGAACTTCAAATATATGTGAAATTCATTTAATATATTTAAACAAGGGAAAAAGAATCCAGTCTGTTTGGGAAAATACAGGACTCATGTGCATAGCCAAAGCCAGATATATAAGATCTTGAAGGTACATTGTATGGGAAGTAAACTCCCTCAATTGGTTAATTCTATTTTTTACTGGAAATTGATTTTCTAAATTAGCTTTCAAGTGTGTTACTGTTATTTCATTGACATAATGAGAGGTGTGAGGTTTGCCTGCACTGAAGGGCCCATAGCACAGAATTGTAATTAATTTAGGAATAGACTTAAGCAGCTCCCAAAACTGGTATGTTAATTAAAACATTCGAAAAATAAAGGCCATTTTAGTGACTATTTTCATAGTTTTGCTTCCGAGTGCTAATGTGATTGCTATAATCTAGCGACAGCTGTCACAAAGAATTAATTATTATTTGTCTTTATTCAGTATTTCTAGTGTGTAAGTTGCTTGTTAGTATAATTACTCCTGTTTATAGATTCCATTTGCCTTCCTGCCAAAGATTTAGTGGCATATTTTATTTTGACAATAATATATCAGTCTTTTACATCTTTACCTGATGTCTTGGATGTCTTATTGTTTCCTTAAATACACATACAGTTCATTGTTAAAGATTTTGAGATGTCTTTGCTGCTTTGCTTCCTTCTGTTGTGCATTATGCTTCCTTGTTCTTTTTTTATCTACCTTAAAAGTCCAGTTATATCCCTTATCCTTCTCTGGCATGTGTTTCTGGTTTTGTGGGTTTTTTTTAATGGCTGACAATAGAAGGAAAGAAAATGTGGGGTGTGTAGCCTCGCCTCAGCCAGCCAACCCTTCAGCAGTTTTGCAGCACTTACAGTAATACAAATGTGGGCTGCTTCTAGACATTTTTGCATGTCTGTCAGCCTGGGTGGTGGGATGTTTACTGTGTGACTACACTGGCTTTAAACAACAAAGATTCTAGAAGAAGGGTGGGTAGGAGAAACGGTGACTGGAGGTATGGCACTTGTCAGCTACTTGAGGTTTACTGTGTTCATGGGAGTCATCAGGCTTTTATAAGCTGGAGCACTCTGCTGAGATACTGAACTGCAGGTAGAAAATTAGAGCCAGTAAAACAGCTTTGATGGAACAAAATTAACTGCTCTTCTGAGTTAGGGTATTCCTGATTGTGGAAAGCCCTCCATGGTGGCATCATTGGCTTCCTGGAGGGTAGGGGGGTCAGGATGACCACCTTGATACAGGCCTTTGGTGCAACACACACCTGCAAAATCATTTTGTTCAGCCTTATGCATTGCTGAATGCTGAATCTTATGCTAAGATTGAATGGCACATTTATGCAGACCTTTGATTTAAAGCCAATTGCTTCCCATTGGAATATGGGTAAGTCTGGCCAGTATTCAAGGGACTCTAGGGTGGCAGCCAGCAGCGTGGCATCCAGACATGTTCCTCAGCAGCATCCCTGACAGGCAGCTGCTCTCCCTGGATGGGTAAAATCATTAAAAGAGAAAAGGCAAAAAGAAACTGGACTGTAGGAAAGGGGAGAGGAGAGGACAGAGCATGAGGTGAAACAACAGGGAGACTGTGGTTGTCTTGCTGAAATTGTTCTTATTCATAATTGTGGTCCTTCCTACATTGCAGTGTGAGACTGGCAGGATCCTTCCAGTCTGTGGTACGATTTCTAGTTTGGGGGATACCACTCTTTGGTTGTTTTGCTATTAAATGAAATTCTCAATGAAGTGCAGTTAATGTATATGGCAAGGTTTAGTGGTTCATTACATGAGAGAGGTTTTCTTTTAACTTTGTATTTTTTTTTAAAATAGCAAACTATATTTCATTACATCTCTGAGATTGCATATCTATTACTGCACTTGAAGAGGAATCAATGGACTTCCTCCTCCATGCTCAAGGGAGAAAAGCATCCTCAAGTTGAGGTCTAATTTAGAATAAGCACATTAAAAACAGAAAGAAATTAAGCAAGCTTTCTGTACTGGGAAGTCTCTCACTGACTTGGAACGGAAGCTGAATTGAATTCTTAGCAGGGGAGAAAATGTACTTTACAGGTGTCCTGTCTGCCTGTCTTCCCAAATTCCCTTTCATAAGGTGTTTTTCTGTCCCCTTTGGCCAGCAGCCCTTCTTCTTCCACACCCTCCCTGCCTGGGAGTGCAAGCCCTGTGCTCACTCCACAGTTTGTAAGGATAGGTTTCCTTCTGTGTGAATAGGCTGGTAATGCATATGGGAAATTTTCAGTAAAGTTTTGCTGTTGTTCATATATATGTTATATAAAGTAGAAGCAATGTCCTTACTTTTGTTGCTCATTGCTGTAACTATTCTAGAAGTCATAACTGGCTATTGCCTTGGATTTAATTGTAATGGGATTTTTCCGTTTAAAACACCTTGACTGCTGTTTACTTCTGTAGTGTGAATGTTAATTCTGATGTGCAGAGCTCACTATTGTCCCTTAAGAAGAGGAAATGAGACCATACAGTCTCTCTTTTGCATTCCATATGTTCAAACAATTTTAAAAGAGCTTGTGATGAGCCTGCCACCATAATGATAATGTACCACCTCAGACTACCCTCCCTTTCCTCTGCCAGGAAGGATCCTTGCAATTTGACAAGGTATCCTAGAAATCCCTTTTATGATTTTTTTTTTCTTTTTGCTGCAAATAACAACTGCTATTTTCTGGTCATGGCACAAGCTATGTAAATGGGTCTAGTAAGATTATCACAGAACTGAGAGTTTAACAGCATTACACTTGCAGTTTTGCTCTCATGTTCATTCTTCGTAGATGAATTTGTTGTTTAGATGGTAGCTCCTGTTGGAAGCGCATTGAGCCAAGTCTTTAGCGTGGTTGTGCAGATGTCACTTGGTGATGCTCTGCCAGGGTGATGTACTCAGTATCTTGTTGCCTTTAATGAAAACTATGGGAAAGATTAATTGAATAAAACCGCAGATGCCATTCCCTTAAACTGTCTGACACCAATTTACAAGAATGAGTTTGGGTTTTTTTTGGTGTTATAACCTTTTGATCTCTCAAGACAGTTTAATTTAAAACAAGAGTCCCAGGCTTCCCTAAATGTTGAAGCAAAATCAAAGTAGGAATACTACAGGTACAGCAAAGGGGAAGAAAATGAATCCTGCTGTGAACTATCATTTTCAGATGTTAAGCATCCCTGGGAAAATACAGCCTTGGGACAACATTTCTCAAGTTTGCTGTAGTATTAGTCATCATTTATTTGGGTTTGAATTTAGAATAAATTAATTTAACATCTGAAGAACATTTAAGAAAGTTACAAATACTGTCATTTTCATGCATTATTTAAATATACATGTAGCAATACAGATTTCAAAGCATATAGGCACTTCAGGTGGCTTGCAATGAATGTTTCAGTTTCTTTTTCACAACAAGGTGGTATATAAAATTATATAACAAATGAAAATTTATTATATTTGTGTCCTCCAGTAGATTTTAGATGTGATTTTAAAATGGAATTTAAGAAGTTTTTTGAACAAAACATTTATAAACCCAAAACAAAGCAGAAAAACATGTCTGTGTTATTTTTAACAATAACTATCTCACATGTATACAAGGAATCTACATTAATAACCCTTTCCTAAAAGCACATGATGAGTAGGTATCAACATGATGTAAGTATGCCCTTGCTTGCTTTCTGGCAGATTACTTGTGCTGAGGTTATATTTGTGTATTGCACAAGATATTTACATACTTGTCTGTAGCAGAAGCTTCTGTAATATTTTTATCATGGTACCTAAGAAGTTTGCTAGATGTAGACTTCAAAACCAGAATTATCTGATCCTGAAATGGGGGAAATGCGGGACGAGTAAGATCGAAATCAGATTCCTCTTGTATTAATACTGAGAATTTGTTTTTATGGTTAGTCTATTTTAATAAGTAAAGGACTTGTGCTAGCTTGAGAATTTTATTTTCAATTGCAATTCCCAGTAAGATTTTTCATGTAAACTTGCTTTTCCTCTCACAGACGAGTTCCTAAAGCCCTTCTCCACTGTCCTGCAGGCAGCACTGGACCAACACTCAGCACAGACTTGGGTGAAGGAGAGGGAGTTCAAAGAACAGCCATTAATCCGTCTAATGAATAAAATCCTTTGTAAGCACCATAACATTTTGAGAGTGAGTTCCTGCATGCTCAACAGATCTGATTACCCTGTGACAATTACAGTAGATTATTGTAGAGAGTGAAAAGTCCTTTAGAGACATTGAAGCATAGAATAATGCACTGGAAGTCTGCTTTAGTTTTTTGGTAATATTCATTTCAAGGTTAGGTTTTATGGCACCTCTTTCTTCTGCATATGTTCAGCTCTTTTTTTACCTTATAAAGCTTTTATGGAAGTTTAATTGCATTTGATCTGCTTTTCTGACCCACACATCCCTTGTTATTACAAGTCTTAAGTAGACTTTTGGTATGTCTTCGTTTCCTTTAAATGACTGTACTCTATTTGATACCTGTAGAAAATGATTCTACACCTCACAAAGCTGTATCTGCCCTATGAAACTGAGCATGGTGTGGGCACTGGGATGCAGTCATTCCTACTGATAAATTGCTAGGGTTAGTTATATACTACTATAGATACAGCCTGAAGTCTCAGCCCTTCCATGAGTACCAGCTCTGGTAATGAACAGTGGCATCTCAGGTCACCAACCTATGTTTGAAGTGATTTTTGAGAGCCGAGAGGTAGGGGAAGGGGCTCATGTGTCTGGCCCAGAAAGGGGTATTGATAGAGAACAATACAAAGGAAACTTTTTGAGAGTTGTCTTAAAGAAGCGGGGTTCACGTAACAACTGATGAAGTGAAAATGAACGGATGTCGTCCTTTGTCCCATCACTGCATTTCCTGGCAGTCTCAGGTTTAGACAGGAGAGGGACCTCACAAATCTCTTCCTGTCTCCACCTTCTGTCTCTCATCCTTGCCTTGGGCTGGTGATGGTGCAGGAACACAGCACTATCCACGCTGGCTGAAGCTTCAGCATTGGTGCCAGAACTGTGGCACTGTGAGAAGCTCGTGGCAGGCTTGCAGGTTTGCTTCTAGTCTTCAGTTATTACTTCAGCAAAGAGACAATACCATCGTAAGTACACAGAATTTTGGGTGAAATGCGAAACTTCCACTAATGGATTTGAATCTTAGTTGCAGCACAAGGACTTCCACTGCACTTTGGTTTAGGAACATGTCTGGGACAGAAAGTCACAAGATCCAGAGTAGCAGCTTTAATTAACTCTAATCTAGGTTATATTTGTTGCTTGATATCTGCCTAGGACAGTAGATACTTTTTTTACAAAATGGAAGAGGTTTTGTTTATTCTTCTGAAATTAAGTTCAGGCACACAATAATAAACTTTGTACAAGAACTTTTTTTGAAATACACACTTTTTATAGCTTGGCAGAAATAACTAGGAACAGAGATACAGTGTGAAGACCTGGTTTTTTTAGGAGTCTAATGTTTTGTGCTCTTCCCATGTACCTGGAGAGGAGTTTTTTCTGCACAAGGGGAGGGTTCTCCCCAAGAAGCAGCAGTTGAAAAAGCTGTGATAATGCAAGGAGCAGGAATGCCTTGCCAAGGGGAAAGTGTATGAGCACTTAACCAGTCTGTGCTATGCAAAGGACTTTTCATGCTGAAATATATGCGAACATTGGAAAATTTGGAAAGGTTGCCTTTGCAAAGGTTGACTTTTCTAGATGTTTTAAGCAGAAAAGTCAGTCTGTAAGACGAAGTATTGTCCAGGGGCAATCTTTACATTACCAATATGAGATTAAAGGGATTATTCTAAATCTGTTTTTAAAAATGCTGTATAGTGTTTTATTCTGTCCTTTGATTCAGTGTCCAATTTTTATTTTATAGTCTTCACTTTCCTTTGTACTTCCCCTCACTGTTTATCCCACTATCCACTGTGAATATCTTACTCAGGCTAGATAGGGTATTGCTAGATTTTTCTTTGCTTCTGAGTCACTTTCTGAATAGACCAGTGAAAGAGATTAAAGCTCATGTTTTTCTTATGCACTCCTTGGGGAAAGTGCATCAATGGTGATGCAAAATAAATGCTTAAAATTTTATGCAAAACGCTTGACTTCCCCTCAAGTGTCTCTTGACATCAGGCTGGGATGGTGGTAGCCAGCCATGGTAACATTTGAAAAGGCACAGTGTTTCTCTGAGCAGTGATAATATAAAATGCAGATTAGGAGATTGTAGAAGGGTAATCAAGAATACTGCCATAGGCCACAACCTCACATCTCTGCTCTCCGAACAGCCAGGGGAAACGAGGAAGGAATACCTGCACAGGGTAATTAACAGTGACCTGAATTCTTGTCTTTTGTCCTCCCTGTATGTAAAGACACAGAAAAAGTGTGAGAAACTCCTTCTTTCCATTTCTTGACAAAACTTGATCTATGGCTTCAAATTTTACTTGAATCTATTATAAGAAATGGTGCTAATTAATTGTAAACAATGTATCACTGCCCTGTGCTTAAGAATGAAGGCAGAACAGACAAACCTTTACTTAATTGTCATTGGGCTTTCAATCTTTAATATTCCTGCAATCTACTCATCTGTTAATGTTTAGAAGAGTACCTCCTAAAGAGATTATCCACTTCTTTCTGTTTATAGCTGGATTACAAATCATTAACAATCTTTAGATTCCTGTGTATGAGGAAGTGCAATGAGAACAGTGTACAGATACGATATTTGATTCTGTTTGTGGGAAGAACTAAGTTGCTAAGCCACTTAGGTACTCAGGAGATGGAGGGAGAGTAGGTTAAGCCATTCCTGATATATCGTAGCCTGTCACTACACATATAGGGTTCACTTTGGAATAAAGATAGGCTTTTGTTTATTATGTGTCTGATTAGATCAAAATAACCTACAGGACTCAATAACAAATTTTTCTAGTGCTAATCACTCTTCTGATTTAGGCAATATGCTGTCTGTAATGTTAAATGTTCTTTGCGTGAAGCCATAATGTGTTTTTTTTTTAAACACAAAATCCTCCCCATTTCCTTTGGTTTTCATTGTCATTTTCAGGCACATTTAAATAATTACACCACTCTCTAAAATTATATTTTTATTCTAGCAATATCTATATAAAACTTAATCCAAATACTGCTTTCTTAAACTGAAGTTCCAGCAGAAAGAACCATGCAAAAGAAAATTTCATTAGAGATTCTTTTTATTGGTAGTCCCATTTCTGTAACCTTCAACTTAGAGAAGGCATGCTGAATTTTTATACAGGCTTCAGATGTTTCAGAAACAAACCATAAAATCTTCCCTAAGATAGAGCTTAGGTTTTCTGTTACATGTTGTGCGTAACTCTTTTGTTTCAGGAACTACTTGTGTCTTACAGGATTCCATTTTAAAAGAGACGAGGTCCTGTGATTAGGAATCCGTCATTACATTGCATTAAAGCTGTTGTATCACAGTAAGGGATTGTCCAAGGGCTCACAGGAGGAAAAGTGGGCCAAGTAATAGTTGATGAGTTCCATTCATCACAGCATTAAATGTTTTTGACAGATGTGCTTTTTTAGTCGCTTTAGGACATACTGTTTATCATTGACTGTAATGCAGGAACTATGCATGGTAGTTGGTGCACAGTAGTGGAAAGAGAAAATAAAATACATGGATAGGTAAGAAGTTTCTTTAATGAGAAATAATAACATTTAATGAAAAATTGTCAGAGAGAATGACACTGTTCTGTGCAGAGAATGCCACTTTTCCCTTTCTTGTAGCCATTCATGAAGCTTAAACTTTCTACTTATAAAAGGACTTCCAGTATAAAATGGTTTTTCTAGTTGCACCAATATATTTCCAGTCTGATTGCTTCATTTCTCTCTCGATTAAGGTACTTGTATATCTAAATTTTTCTGTTTGCTAGCGAATCTGTAACAGAGAAGGCCAGCACTAAGGGGTTAAAAATAAGCAGTTTCAGGAGAACGCCCAACTTCTGAGCACGGACCAAAATATATGTGTGTTTTGAGGAAAAGGGCAGAGGGTCGAGCTTTGTGTCACACTCACCAGGCTGATGGCAGGGGCAGGGAAGAAGCTGAAGGGGTAGGGCCGTGGAGAGGTGATGGGGAGGGAGGAGCCGCGTGACAAAAACTTGCAGAATGTAACACTTCGCTCTTAGGGAACACTTCAGAAAAAGGTTTTAAAATTGTTCCTTGGGGACTTCTCTCAATCTTGACCACCGGTGTTTTACTAAAAGCTTATTACCTGATGCATTGATACAGAATTTTCCTGTGCCCATGCACAGGGGCACAGAATGGTGTCACAGCAGATGAGCTCAGAAGGGATGTGAGGACATCTTATCCAGCCCTCATTCAGAGCAGGTGGAGGCAGCCCAATTTGCTCAGGTCTCAGCCCATTCCAATTTTGCATCTTCCCAAAGCCAGGGAGATTCTGCAGTCTTTCTGGGTACCCTGTTCCCATATTTGAGCATCATCACAGGGAGAATCTTTCTTACTTCCTACAAGAATTTCTTACATGCTGGCTTGTGTCTGTGGCTTCTTGTCCTTCCCCTTGGGAGCCCCGACCCCTCTCTAATCCCTGCTGTAAGGCAGCCCAAGGCAGTGTTGAGGTCTACCCTTGCCTGCTGTCACCCATGATGTGGCTCGGGGTAATCCCACGTGTAGGAGGGAGGGTACTGGATCACACCAGCCACGGACCGTTCAGCACAGCTGCTGCTCTGACCTGCTGGGAGTTCACCGTGCTGCTCGGAGAGATCATTCTTTTCCATCTTGGAGTCTGTGTAGACATTCTGGGGAGCTCTTCAAATGATCACATTCTAAATAAAAAAACCCAGCCAAACAAACAAACAACAAAAAACTGCAGCCAAAACCCCCCCAAATCCCCCACAGAAAATCCACTGAGTATAGCATCTTTTATTTTAGGTACATTACCGATTTATTCATTTTTTATCCAAATTTTCCTTCACTTTTAGCTATATTTATATGTGGCTTATTTAAATATTTATTAGTAAGGCATCTAATATATTAATAGTAAAGATCAATATAAAAATGTTAAATATTTATACATAATGCATACATATGCAAAATTTAATTTAAAGCACAAAAAGAAGCATACTTATTTTATAAAATTTTGAACTATTCTAGAGATTAATACAAGAAAACCTATATTATATTTACATAGATTCAGTATCCATTTTTTACAAAGTTTCATTTAATGAGGGACATTATTTTTTAAGTTTAACATGATGAATGTCATTGTCCTTCTTCGATTTAACAAATATGCTACTTCATAGGTTATAATGTGAGATAACTGGTGAACACAAAATCACAGTCAAAAATTGGTCAGTGCCATAAACAGTTACACAGATTGCCATAGGCTCCTCCCTGGTGAGTAAAGGTGATATGGCATTTTTAATATACCAAATAAATCAGTCAGTGCATTAGGATTAGCTAATGTCTGATGCCTAAGAAAAGAATACAGATAGTGCAACGTTAACTTAATCCTGCAGACTTCTTTCCTTCCATAAAAATGTGTCAAGGGATATTTATCCAGTTTTACCTTAGAGAAGCATGTTGAGGGATGGATACTAGAACTCCAGATTTTGTTCCCACATGAAGGCTAAATAACTTTTCTATCCATAACAGGCAATGCTGAGGTTATTTTTCTATAATGTATGAATGTAAAAATGTTTTTATTGAAAGTTAGTAGAGAAAAGATGGAGTGATGTGGTACTAGAAGTACATTTTGAAGAATGCTTGTGTAATAAAGATAATTTTAGAGTTCAGTTTGCTGTGCAGACACATGATGCTTTTAATTAAAGGATTGCGTCACTCCCTGCTTTTTGCCTGTTCTCTAAAAGTCCTTGAAAAAGGAATGGGAGTGAGTGTAGGGCTCAGAATATGGGGGTAGTTTGCTGATCAGCATTTAAGCTTTTGCTCTCTGAATGACTTTTGGCAGTTAGTTTCCACTTATGACTGTGATAATACTACTGTTTAAATAGTTAAGAAATTAAGTTTGTTTCACCTGTAATATATAAATGCATATATAACATATACAGAATGTACAAGCATAGTGGCTTAAATGGCGATCTTGTAAAACAGTTTTGCATTTCATTGTTTTTGAGAATCAGAACTGTTCATATTAAAGTTATTCTTTGGTTGCTTTCAAAAGTCTGCATTATGGAATTTAGCCATGCAGGTTTTTTTACAGCTGTGTGCAATAAACCCACATGCCAGAGTAAGTAAAAGCAAAATAAAAAAGAGGAGGAATATGTGATTAAAATATAAATTCAATTCTCTGGATACTGTATGCAGCCATTTAATTAAGAGATTATCTGGGTAAGTGAAGAACAGAAATAGCATCTGTTCTAAATTGCATCAATGAATATTAACTTGTGTTAAGTGAGAAGAGTTTAAAAAAAAAGAAAAATAGAAGAGGAAAGAATATGTTCTTGTGTCAGACTGTAGATGAGGAAATCACATGATTCTTTGTAAAAGGCTAACTTTTTCCTCTTATTTGCCGATGAAGAGAATGAGCAGTGGCATAGCCTTGTTTAATGTACCTTTGTGTTAAAAATACAGAAAATAATTCTTAATTAGCAATCACAGTTTCAGGAGTATTTTATTTGTCATGGTCCCTTTGCATGCATGAGTCATGTGGCAAGACAGCAAAAAGGAGTTTGTTGAGATCTTTGTACCTCTCCTGTTTGTGTACCAACACTTTTTCCTCCTCTGAGCATCACTGCCTTTTCTTTGCAGTTCATATATTAGCAATTGGGAAATTCATGAGCCAGCAAAGCCCAATTATACTTCAGAAGAGACATTCCTTGGAAAGAGGTACAGCTATGCCTTATCTGGAAACCTTTGGGGTGGTTTTGGTGTCCTGGCTGGTGATGAACCTTTGGAAGAACCTCAAAATTTTCCAGTTCAGTGTTTACCCGTGATTAAAAATCCGCTAGTTTAGCCGGAATTTTCAGCCTCTGGATATTGGCCTGATACTGATGGTGTTGAAATGGATTGTAGAAGTCTCTGTGACATGTTAGAAAAGCTGCTGAGTGCCTTTAAACTTGCCTTGATGTTAATGGGTTTTCAGAGTATTGAGCTTATTTCAGTTTGCCTGCGTGAGTGCAGTGGTACAAGAGTACTTTAGATGGGGAAAAAAATGATAGTCTGAATTTCTCCTTACACTCTCCTTGCTACATTTGGACTAGTTTCTGTATTTTACTCAGCTGTTGAGAACCCCAAGGGCTGTAAATAGAAGTGATTCAGTGATGTTCTGCCAGATACCTGATTCACATTGTAATTTTTTATGGACAAAGAGGAGATGGGCCAGGTATTGTGTGGGTGGAAAATCCATGTGGGCTGAACAGGATTTTTTAAACCAATTGGTAGTATCACATCTCCCTGATCTATTGTTTTTTCTCACTCAGTTTGATTCCTTAAAAGATCTGTCTAGATTGGCTAATGAATGGTCTCATTCATTTAGTTACAGTCTTTTTTTATACTTTTTGCTGGGTAAGCAAAATGAATTGAGAAGCAGCAAAAAGGCAACAAAAGGAGGTATCAGATCTATGAAGTCTTGCCTGTTTTGCCCATTCCTACAACTGTTTGTCCATTTCCATACCAGTCAGGGTGCTGGTGACGTCCTCTGGAGACGACTCTGGCTCCCTTCAACTAAGCCTGGAGGTCTTAAATATCTTTCAGTTTGTTGGCTTTCTCTCAACAAAAGCTTATTGCTTCCAAATTCCTATAAACTTTTTAACTTAGTATGCACCACCGATATTTTGCTTTTAAATTTGCTTTTTAAACTTCAACTTTGTCTGTTTCTGGTAATTCATTCTTTTTTCTTGTACTTCTAATAGTCTCTTCTTCATAGACACCTCACCTACACCTTGCATCTTTGGGCTGCCTACATTTCTTAGGAGAATTGGGAGGAGCAGGTGAAGAGGTGTTCATTTGCACAGTCTTTTTTATGTTTGGGAGGTCCCATAGACCAAAGTGGGGTATTACATGATTTGTGTGTAATTGCATATAGTTTAAGCAGTAGTTTAGTTTATGCTGGATCACAGTGGGTGAGTATCATCAAACCTACTATCTCAGTGTGCCTTGGTGGCTTCCAAAATCCGTTTTCTTTGTAGCTGATTTTTCTTCAGTTGTCTTTATTTGAAAGAACTTCTTAGACTGAGTTCACACCAAAACATACCTAGCAGAGGTGTCTTGCACTTCTAATTTTGTTTTTATCAAAGCTGAACTTATATGAATTACATATCATATATGTGTATAATATATGACTATATTACATTCTTTTTAAGTCTTTTTGATACCATTTAACCTGTTTTGGTACTTACAGTCATGGACTTGCAAGGGAAGGGAGGTTCTTGGTATGCATGTTCACCAGCCTGCCTGCCTGCCTGGTTAACTTTCTGTGCAGCATGAGGAACATTGAGCCCATTGTGTCCCTTGTGGGATGATGGAATGCTTCTTTCCAAAGGGGAAAGAAGTTAAATTCTGATACATCTGAAGTGTACCAACATGGTTAGATTTGAGATCTATTTCTTTGAATGGAGGAAAGGCTGAGCCTCAGCAGTAAGACACACTAATAACATATATTATGTATTACAATTACTATTCCAATAGTTATTAGGTCATAATGATCTGGCACAAGATTGTAACTGTGTCATTTTACTGCTGAAGTTTTGTAAAACTAGTGAGCATCTACTTTTGGAGTTATCAGAATTCAAGGGTGAGAATACAATGTTTGGTCTGTTTTCAACTTCCTGTTTTTCCTCATTTCTCAAATTTGGCTTAAAATATGACTGAAATGTGAATTTTTGGCACTTAAACTAACTACCAGTATTTCAATGTTAATAGTAACTCATACTTTTCTATTAGGCTGCATCCTTTCTGACAGCCATTGTACTCCTGCATAAGATGCTTTATATACATGTGAGCTAATTCCTGAAATACTTTGAAGAAAAAATGGATATTATATATATGGTTGATTTGCTGTAGTTTTTTTTTAAAATATTTTGAAGATATTTTTGCAATGAGGAGACAATGCAGATATTTTAATAAATTAATGGAATGTCTTGTGAGAGAAAGAGTTGTTTCATCAATGTATAAAGTGCTGTCTTAATTTAGAGGAGAAATTGTCTTTCTGGGAAGCAAGTCTCTAATAAACTCTTTTTAATGGATAGCTAAAGGAAATCATAAACATGTTGATGTAGAATTCTTTTAATATATAATTGATATTTGGACACTTATAAATGCTTCTTTTGAAATACTAATCCACTGGCATGTTATTAGACGGGTTTCCTTATACATCAGCTGTAGAGGATAGCTACAAAAATGCTTTAAGTCAGTTTCATTTGACTTTTCTAGAGGAAAAAAAAATCAAGATAGTTCTGCTCTCACATCCATCCATGATGTGAACATGCAAGGAACTACAGTAAACTTCTGACCTGTTCAGTTTGGTTTGTGACAAAGGACAAGTCAGGATAGTATGCATTTTTCATCTGGATTTCTTTCATGCCACTGGGAAATAAACCAATATATTTAACTTCTAAATTAGAAATTGATGCTGATCATGTCATAATGGATCCATGTGATTACAATGTAAAGTGAAGCTGCCTTAGCACTAAACTGTTCTTCATAGTTCATGCAGCTGCAACAATAGTTAAATAGGATGAGCCCTTATGCCTACCTGCCTTTTGAAATCCAGCTCCCCAGGCAGTCCTATTCACTTGCCTGTTCTAAGCACAAACAAATTTTGTTTCAGACATGGTAAATGCAGTAGATTACTTGTACTGCACTGCATGCCAGCTATTGCTTTTGAAATAGTTTTATTTCACAATGTAAAACCATTGCAGTCGTAAAATGGGATATTTCAGGTTGGCAGAGCTCCTTGGATAATAGCATTAACCTTTTGACGTTTATTTGAATAAGCATAATGGATTTGTTTGCCTTCTGTTCGAAGCTGCCCAGAAGCAGAAGGTTGATTTTGTTCCTTGGACCTCAGGGAGGTGAAGTGTTCTTAGTGTTCTTCCGCTCTGCCTGCAGTGAGCACCAGGGGCTTGTCTCCCGCCTGCAGGAGCATGGGGCAGCTGGCAGCTGGGACCAGCTTTCTGCGGAGCATTGCTTTCCTCTCCCTGCTCATAACCTGGCAGCCCTTTCCCTCAGGAAGGAGTGCTGTGAGTCCTTGGGCGAGTAGAGGGGTGTCCTTGGGCTTCATATGTTCTTGATCTGTGCCTCAGTTAAACCAGTGCTGTTCCTTGCACCCTCTGTAACCAGTGAATGTTAGGGTAAGGTAGCACGTAGCACCTTGACTGCATTTTAAGTAGTGGGGAATACAATGAAAATATACTTACTTTGGAAATAATATTTATTTTTTTAAAAATTATTTATTTATATAATATTATTACTTTTCTAAAACTACCTATTTTCATTTCATCTATACAGTTTTGCCCTAGAATCCAAAGTATGATTTTTCAGCTGTGTCAGGACATGCCTGATTCTTTCAGTCATTTTACTGTTAGATAATGCTCAGCGTTTCCATTCATCTGCCAGACTTTGCTAGACTTACATATTTTTTTTCTCCAATTTAATTTCTCTTAGAAGTACTTCTATATCTCACCAAAAAAACCCTTTCTACTTTTCTTCTTTTGAAGTTTTGATTTTGGCCTTTGAATTTTAAGCTTCATGCAGCAAATTGAGCTGCTGCATCCCCTCTGGCCAAAACTGACTTCTGTAGCTATGATCTTTGCTTTTCTCTGGTACTGAGACATCCAGCAAAAGGTGTACCCTGTCCTAACTGTGTTTCTTCAGTCTCAGTCTCAGCTGGTACCCTGATGCTTAGATAGACACACTGGATCTGTCCTCACTGTAATTTGGGGTGGGGTCAGGCAGAGTTTGGATGACTTACTGAGTGTTTCATGAAAGCACATCACTGAACTTCTAGGACACCTCGTACCACCTGAATAACCAAACTGCCATCAAAAGATGTTAAAAACACAAAGCCACGCTGTAGGGTTCTCGGCATTTAGGAGACCAGACCATTACAATAATGCTCTGGAGCAGATGAAATTTTCTTTTTTCTTATAAAGATGATTTAACACATTATTGAAGAGAAACAAATGGGACTGAGTCCATGGAGAATGCCAGTATTTCTCTTACCTTATTAGTCAATACCTGCAAACTGCCAGATTTGAGGTTTCCATCTCTTTCACCATAATTTGATGTATATATTATTTTTCCTTATTATTAGTAATGGATTAAAAAGTAACAAAGAGAACAGTTTATTGTAAAATTACTGGTTGCTTTTACTATGTGGGATCTTGTTGGGTTTTTCATAGCCATTATTTGAGAAGGGCTTTTTCCAGTCTTCTACATTGTTTCTAGCAGTTGAGAACCCTATACAGGGACTGTCCTGGGTGCATTGCACGTACCACATTGATTTGGTAACGCAGCCCTCTCAAACAAAACTTGAGCTCTTGGTTTTGTATGGTGGAATCATTAGCATTCAATGAACCTCACAAGGTTCATGTCTGAAGCCACGGAGAAGGTGGGATATTGTCATCGTGCTGGTGGCCTGCATTAAGGCTCTTGCACATTAGAAACAGGCCCTGGAGGTGGTAGACAGATTTATTTCATTGTAGATGGCAGTAGCAAGCTCTTATGGTAGTAGGAGGACAGCAGTTTGAGATACCTTCCATAAGGGAGAATTAACGTGGATTTAATTACCTTGCATTGCATGCAGAGGGATTTTCATCTAGACGGTTATTGTGTAGCAGTAGTCTATAACCAACTAATTTTTGGTTCCCTATATAAGTCCCCACTTAATTAAGCATTTTTGAAAGGCAAAGCAACAACCTTTATATTGTTCTTACTGCTCAGTGGAAGGATTTTTATCCTCATCTGTTTTAGCAGAAGTCAATATAAGTTGTAAGACAAATAAAGTTTTGGTGGAACAAAGAAAAAGCTTGAGTATGAAGAACCACTTTTGTATCTAAAACACAGTGTACATGTGAGGGAACCCATTGTGTGTATCTGGTTTTCAAGCACCTACCCTGGAGAAAGCGCCAAAAAGTCTGCTGGATTAATAAAATACAAGTTCTTTCCTGAACAGAGACATGATGGCTTTTCCATAAATTTGCTTCTTCTTAGCTAGAAGTCATAACATTAAGACACAACAATTACAGTTTGTATTTTTTATTGTGTCTTTTTTATTGAGTTTCATTATGATATTTATCAGAAATAAAATTAAGCTTAGGGCATGGAAGATGGAGTATGTTCACTATTTGAAAGCTTGAATTTAAGGCACATTTTGATAGTTACCCTTTTTGGCAAGTCAGGCTTTTAACCTAAAGCTAAGTATAGCAGGATTAATTTAATACTGCTTTTATGAGGCCTGCCTGATCAGATAAAATAATTTTTGAAACTTGAGTCGAAGCAATGTCTTGTACCTTTCAGGGTAAATAGGCAAAAACATGCATGATATATTCACATTGCTTTTAATTCGAAGAACTGTCAGACAGTTTTCTGTTAACTGTCATAAGATTACCAGTTCTCTGCATCATTTCTGTAACAATCACCCACTGTTGATGTTCTGTATGGTACCAAAACTACTTAGCCATTTGGATTAAATTGTCATTTGTAAAGTTAAGTAAAATGATAAGTGCTCTCTACTGTCCAGTGTTGCAGTTGCAATTTAAAGCTTGACTGTCTTTTTCTCCTCCAGTATTTTCTGCACTGCTCTCCTTTTTTATGGTAATTCTGTGCTTCTTGCAATAGAAGTGGTCTCTAGAGATCTTTGAATTCTGAGGAGGCAAGATTTTCCTTTTTCTTTGGGGAAAAAAAAGGTGGAGGGAATCCATTTTATATTTGCACAATCCTACTGCCACGGCTTTGTTATTTGGTCCTGACCCAGGAGGGTTACCTGCATGGCCCATGCGTGGCTCTTGGGCTTGGCTTCCACACCTGAGGGTGGATGGACTCCTGGGCTCAAGCTGCAAGAATGCCGTCATGCAGCTGCCTTATGTCTGGGGCTGATGCAGTTGCTTACGAGCAATGGACATGTTTGGATAATTCTTTACCCTCTGGCATGCACTTTTATTGGTTTTACTCTTGAATAATCTGTGAAAACATTTCTTGCCTTCAAGACTAAAATGGTTGATAGCATCCTTTTGAAGACTTTACTGCAGGGAATTGAAAGCTAAAACTTTATCTGATTATAGACAATACTGTGTTTGAGGTTATTTTGTTTACCAGTACAATAGAAAAGGCTTTTAAAAATTGTCATTTCACGCTATTTTCCAATTATTTTATTTGCAAAGAAAAGGTGCTCTTTCGTTAAGATTTTTTTTGGAATCTCTGAGTGTTTAATCAGTAACAGTAAGGTTAAAATTAAGTTTGCAAGATTGAAGTTTTACCAGCTTGGCTGTTTTGATGTCCAACTGTATGTTTATTTTCCCACACCACCAACTCCCTCATCCAAGACAGTGGTTTTATTCACCATTGGTTTTTTTAGGGGTAAAAACCAGCCAGGAGTTACAAACACTTTGTACCAATTGTCCGTCCTGCAGTGTTCCAGTGAATGTTAACATTATCACTTATGTTTTTCTTGATCTAGTACTAGTTTTTTGTTAGTATTATTAAAGAAGGGTTTGCAAGGGCTGCTTTGAATTTTTTTCTGGTTTTCCTAGAGTTTGATTTACAGAGGGTGGATTAAGAACAATAGTCATGCCTGAGAAAAGAAGCCTTTTGGTATTGATGGGTATTCTTGAAACCATGACTGTAAAATACTATTTTAGAAGATGTGCTTCTAAAAAACTTGCATGTGTGCAGTTTTCGTTTTATTTAGGGATTCATAACAGTAACTAAAATTGTATGTGTAAATATATACCAGCAAAGTTTTGTAAGATTAGTTTGTTCTAGTTGTTCATTCACAGCTCTTATTTTAGGCAAGCGTCACAGCCTTGCCAGTTTCCTTAAACAATGAACACTAGCTGACTTAAAAATATTTTAATGTCAAGATTTTATAGAGATATTAGGTATGTTCTCTTCCATCATGATACTAGAATGGGGTACCCATTAAAATCATGCTAAGATAACTGAAAGGCTTACTCTATTGGCTTTATAGCCCGTCATACACAGATTACACGCATTTTAATCTGTTAGCTGGAGTATGTCCAGCTTCCGCTAAATGGTGTCTGTTTTACTTTTGAAAGAAATGTGCAGCTGTTTGTAGCCAAAACACAGTTGCTGTGAGTGACAGCGATACCAGCTGTGTGCTGCACACTTCCGCTGCTGGAGTGACTGAACTCAGAGATTCAGAGATGCCCCTGCTCGGTTCCCTGCATTGACACAGCATATGAAGAGGTTCTTCTGTAGCTTTTACAGTTCTGTGTCACTGCACAGGATAAACAGCACTTTCCCTTCTCTGCTTGAGCAAATCTGAACAGAAAGCTACACCCCATATTTTAGTTTCCCTCACGAAGGTGAAATATTTGTCCTGAGCTTCACTTTTCTGTCTGAAGCAGGTCAAGAAGTTGCATCTGGAAAACAGAAAGTTCAGAGGACTCAACTCAGCTGTAAAGATCTGGGAGTTTGCCAGCTTCCACAACCATCTCCACTGCTGGCATGTGGCAGGAACAGCATTGAGCTCACATTTGATGCCGTGTCTGTCTTTAATAACAGAGGTCTAGGGACATGGTGCCTTACCTGCCACTCTGCCCAAATGCAGTGTGCAGGGACTGTTAAGGGCATACACAGAGAGATGTTTGGTCAGTCCCAGAATGGTAAAGAAAGGTGTTCCTGTGGGGAAAAAATAGATCAAAGCTCTTTAAAAAAACCAACAAAAATATAAAATGCACATGCATAAATGCATTCTCCCAATTTCCCACAGCACTGGGTGCTACATTTCACATTTGGTTCACCAGAATTTCAAATCCATCACAGATTTGTGTATAGAAAATTTCTGTAATAAATTTGAATTTATGCGGTAAATTTGGGCACAAAGAGTAGGATTGTGTCTAATCTTCAGGTGAGCAAAACTCATTGTAGTTTCTTTGCTCATTTAATTTTTCCACAGTACACAGGGTAGAGTGAAAACCATTTGTAATAGAGACTCCCCTTGGGATTGATGAAGTTACTTTTGCTGTTGTTTTCAAGGGTGTAATATCTTTGTAACTGATGTCATAGCAAATGTTGACGTTGAAAAATGTCCAAAAATAGTGTTGAATTGAGTCACTTTAAATGTATTTATCTTGAATCCCACTTTGTGGCATTATTACTGTAGTCTCATCCCAAGCTAGCATTATTCATTAATACCGGCTTATCCCCGTGATCCGTCTTTCTCTTTGTCTGTTCGTTTGGATATACTTTGTGTGCACATTTGTAGCCTTCTGTTTCTTGCTGCATTAATGCCATATTTTAAATTGTACTTAGAGCTGGTGTGTTTGAACCAGTTATGCTGTCAGACCTGGGAACGCCTGTTCTTGGCTTGTGTTAGACTCTGTTACCCCACGTACCATATTAGGAGGCATTAGGAAGGCTAAATTCCTCTGGAAATACAGACTCTCTCATTTTTGAAGCATTGGTGTGATTAACTGTAATGTAATACACTCGGTATGAATGCTTAATGGATAAACATTCTTTTGCTTACTCTAGGCAGTTTTACATCTTACTAGGATGCAATTCATTGCACTAAACAGTGTGAATGTGAAACTATCATTAGAAAAAATGCAGTCAGCCAAAATGAATTCTGCCTGCAGGTGCAATTAAGGAACTGGTAAGTCTACAATATGAAGTAATTGAGTAGTGGTCTGGCACTGAGAATGTGGCACTGCACTTTCTGTTTGAAAGATGTTTACAAAACACAGCAAACCTTTTGCTGTATTACAAAAGCTTTTCCATTAATCCTCTTACAGTCTGCCCGTTTGTCCATTTTTATATGCAAGCAATGGCGTTAGCAGGCTGCACGGCTGCAGCACTCCTACCAAATTAATGCAACACCCCACTAATGGGCCCCTTTTATATCACTGCATGGTGATGGTAATGTGAATGTAGCATTAGGCTTCTAAAGGCTTTAGATTCCAGAGAATCATAAGCATTTTTGTTACTGTAGAAGAATGCCTGCATGTACTAGAAACTAAATAGATACCCTGTGCCATCTGAAATTGTGGAAATATGTTTACCCTGTACAGAAGACTGTTTGAAGGGCTGTCTAATATTGAATGCCATACTTAGCCATTCTTCAATTCATAAACCATGTACTTATGTAACGAATAGTATATGTGCAAAAAAGACTTTATTACATCGCCTGAGTTTTTCTTAAAAGAATATAATAGAATTTCCCACACTCATCTTAAGATTGTAAGCACTATATTTAGTAATCTCATCTCAGTTAAAGAATTCATTAAGTAAGAACTTCTCATTAAAAAATAATCCAAACCTCTCCTAATTTGAGATTTTTATAAGAACTTAGGTATTGTGAAAAGTGATGGTGGGACAACTTTAGAGATTCAGAACTGCTCCTGCTATGGTCTGGTGTGGAAGTACATTTGCTTTTTATGCCTTGGTCTGAGGCATGACTTCTGGTTTCTGTCACTGGATATTCTTCTCCCCCCTCCATGCAGCCTTTGCTGTGCCTGCGGGAGTATTAGTAAGGTGGACAGCTAGTACCAAATGCCACAGTTCCTAGGAATGAGGCAAAGTATGTGAGAAAGTAATAAAAAACCTTTGAGAAAGTTGCAATTTTGCACCCTTAAAAGGCCAATAGGATTTGTATTGATGATGTAGTATTGAGAAAAATCAGACTGTTTCCACCTAACTCTTCTTCCACCTCTGCTTTCTTCTCTGCTTTAAGTAAAGAGATAGATAGCAATGTGTACTATATTTGGTACATTTATAAGATTTTTTAATATAAATGTATATAAGAGAATTGTATTCATTTTTGTTCAGATTATAAAATACTATAATTTGACAATAAAACTCAGGTTGGATGAATTATCTCTGTATAGTTTACTCAGAAAATGTTCTAAATTAGTGCCTGTGATTGCTTTTTTGTGTCCTTCTTTTCCTTTGAATTATTTTCTTAACAGTTGTAGCATCTGTAAGTGAATAAAAGAAATTGCTTATGAATTTTTTTTGTAGAGTCATTTTTAGTGAATATGAAGGTTATACAATTTATCCCTGCTGAGATTTATTTTAAACAGAATGTTTTATGCATAGTCAATATTTTGTTTCAAGTATGCCTCTGAGAACATTTGTGGCATTTTTACTCTGCATTTAGACCTCTTGACTTGTAGGCTGAGAGAGAGTGAGATTGCTGGGACAAGAAACACTGATTTGTTGATTCATGGTGACTTTGCTACTGTATGGCAGTCTGTACTAATTGGTACCAGAAGCAGCATTTACTCTTGGCTAGCTCATGTGGCACACTTAAAGGCAGAAGAAAAAATAGTGCCATCAGTTAGGATGTAGACTGGCAGCAGTGCAAGGATCTGGAAGAAATACTGCAGCAGATTCAGGAATAAATGTCTAGGGACAGAAACTGTAACTTTGCTTCATGCTCTCCTATCTGTTTAAATTTGTTTGGACACCAGTGTCCAGATTTGAGCCTGTACTGTATTGTAATTAATTTGTCAAACTCTGCTCACTTCAAACATTCTCCTTTGCATACTTATTTCAATGTTCAAAGATACAATGAATTCTTGAGCATGCTAGTTTGTTACCTTGGCAATAGACCATATTGCCGGAAGAGTGATAAAATGTATCTGCTGTCCTAGTGGAAATTCATGTTCTTTTTAAATATTCTTGTTCATGTGTGTCATATAGCATGGCTGTTGGAGTGCTCTTGTTGCAACTGCTTCTTTGTTCTGCTGGATGGAGGCACTCTCAAGGTATAGGCAAATGTTTTTACTTTTCCCTAAAGCAGGAAAAGACAGCTAAAGACGTTCAGGTTTGCAGGTCTGTACTGCACTGCTGTAAATTTTAAGGTGTTAAATTGCTGTACCTCCATCTCTAATCTCTCCAGGATCTGTGAAAGTCTGGCAGGAGGGACTTTCAGCGGAACCCTGAGCTTTATGGGAATGCAGGACGGTGGAGCTTGTGTCTTGGCTCTTTTCCCTACAATTGTCAAGCTACTGTAGTGGAAAACACAAAGCTTTTTTCTTCATTATATTTATTCTCTCTATCTAAATAGCAGATAACTGACCAAAAGTAGACAGTAGCAGTTGCAAAGTACATTTTTGTCAGTAACTTGCAGTAATGCAAAGCAGAGTTAAGGCAAGGTCAGGCAAAGGGATGAATTACATATGAAGTGTACCTGTGAAGTACACAACTCTTAAAAAGTCTCCTTGGGATTCTTACATGATCAGTAAGACTCAGGGAGGCTGCCTCACTAGTCATTTATAATCATCCCATTACGTTGTTGCATCCAAGCTGCTGCATTAGAAAAACCAACCCACTATCAGAGAAGATTTAGGCCCAGGTCTGCAAAACTCATCAAAGAGAATTCAATGAAAATAGTTTAGCCTGTACCATTAATATAAAACAGGATAGTATTGCAATTTCCCTTTTGTATTAATGGTTATGACAAAAAAAATGTGAGAAGAAAGAAAAAATCTCATGGAATTGTAACTCATCACTATATTAGAAAAAAAAAAGCAGGAATATTCATATAAGTCTGTTCATATATCTTTGTCAACTCCAGCTTTTAGCACACCTTGATGTTTTACTTGCTTACTAAAACAAACACACAGCAACCTTAATAGATGTGCAAGTGAGCTGTGGTTTTACTCTTCAGTAACAGGGCTTACTTTTACTTGCTAATTACTTTGACCTGTTTTAACTAAGACTGACAGCATGAAGTTTTCACATGGGGCACACTTCTCTTTTACAGCAATGGTGATTTTGTATTTTTCTGCTATGTAGACAAGTAGCAATGTAAATTGTAATAAAACTAGTACATCAGCAATAAAACAAGTACACACTGAATAAATAGTAAGTGGGTATAAACAATAGTTTTCACTGATTCTAAGAAACTACTTAATGAAAACAGGTGTTTTAAAAAATCCACACTGAAAGTGAGCCACGTAGCAGGAACAGAGGAGATGATCCATGTGTAGTACCACCTAGGCAATTTTGGTTCCGTGTTTTGGCCCAAAATACTAGTTTCAGTGAAAGCAACCTAATGGAGGCATCTGCCTGGTTCTTTAACTACTTACACCATGAAGGAAATGCACCCTTATGTCACAGGCCTAATGAATGCATGTGGTTAGCCCATGCATTTTAATGCTTGTGTCCCACCAGGAAATGTCACTGTGGCATGGTTTGGGTTTAGGAGGACATGCTATAGCACACAGAGATGTAGGGATCCAAACTGAGATGTGTTGGCACTGCTGCAGGACAGTGACACTGTGGTTTTCTACGAGAAATGGTCTTCATGATGTTTTAACAGGTAGAAAACTTCATAATTTGTGCCAGTTGTCTAAAACAAGAGTACACAGAGATAGTATTTTCCAGTTTGTCTCAAGAAATGTTGCGGTGTGCTCTGGCCAGTTTCGGTCTATCTCATGGTCAGGCTCTGCTATATCTCCTCTCCCC